>BLBF01000094.1:1939144-2011598 GCA_015471245.1 Laticauda colubrina | reverse complement strand
TAATAATAATAATAATAATAATAATAATAATAATAATAATAATAATAATAATAATATAGGTATTCTTCTATTTGAATAGCATCATAGTACATATCCATATCAAGAAAGTTTTACGAGAACAACTGATTGAGATAGGTATATATTTCACAGTATTCAACTAGTCACAACTGCAAATACATATTATTATGGATATCGAAGACTTTCACCAGAGGACAGTTCAAAAAACATGACTTTCCAAACACATCTTGTTATGTTCTTTGTTAAGGAGAAATTCTCAGAGTAGACTTTCAAGATGATGAAATCAGCAAGTTGATAAGGATCCTGACTAATGGTAAAGTAATATGAAGCCTTGAAAGTCAAATCTTAAACAAAAGTCTGAAAAAAACCAATCTATGGAAATGTTTGTGGAATTAGAGGTTAGGAAGCAGAGATAGAAAAACACTATAGAAAAACACCTGGCATAGACCACTCTACATACCAGTAACCAGGTACTACAAAGAAAGATTTATCTCTACTCAAATGTAGTTTCAAGAATTTAACCCCCCATCTGATTGCAACCTTGCGTTGGAACAATTCTCCATTACAGCCACATTTTAAAATTTAGGTCAAATCATGTAAATTCAGTATTTAGCTTTAGCTGTGAAATCTTCTTAGAAACCATAATCTCACTTACACTGACAACAAACAGGACTTTGCCTTGTGAACTCAAGCTACTGGTTGGAGAACTCTGTTCCCTTTGAAATCAAGAGTATATTTATGATCATGCCTACTGGATTTATGATCCTTAAATTACTAGTTAAATGATTGCAGAATCAGGGGTCCAAAAGACACCAGAATCATGAATCAGTTTTGTTCGAGCCTGAAAAACCATGTATTAGAGCACCTACAATGGCAGTATTCTGGGTCATGTTCTCAATACCTAAGAATAACTTCAGAGTATTACAACTTTAAGGATATGCATTGTACATATTGCTGATACCTTGTTTCTGGGGAAATCTTAGGCAACATATGTTTATCACTCCCACATCAACTGTCCACTTGCACCAAAATGACCATTGTGTTATCAGAAGCACACCTATCTACACACAGGTGTCATGTAGTTCTGAATACAGCTTGCTGGTGAAAATGATTTCCATCACAACTTGCATCCTTTTTCAATAGCCAACAGAAATATGCTCATAGCATTCAAAGAACTTAGTTCAGGGATGTCAAAATCAAGGCACACAGATTTGGATTTGGCCTGTGGGGTGCTTAATTTTGACCCATGGGGCAGCCATGGAAACAGCAAAGGACCGGCCTGAAATGCCTCTGTCAGTGAAAATGGAGACAGGAAGGCGCACGCAGCCATATGAGGCTTCATGAAACATGCTGAAAACAGGGCTGGCAGAGGACTTCAAGAGGCCGTCCAGACTGAAAACGGAGTTGGCAGGAGACCATCCAGGCTGAATATGGGACCCAGAGGGCTGCACGTGGTCCTCTGGGCTCTGTTTTCACTGGCAGAGGGATAGCAAAGTAAACTTAAAAGCAAAACAAAACGAGAAGTGTTTCCCCTTTTACATTTGAGCATCTAAAAAAGGAAAGAAGGAGGAAAGATAAATAGAAGAGAAGATGGGAAGAGAACAAGGAAAGAAAAAGAAGGAAAGAGGGAAGGAAGAGAGAAGGGAGGAAGGTCCTGCCTTAGGCCACCAGCATGCCAAAGCTCCTCTGGAGGACAAGGGTTTGGTGGTCTCCCTGGTCTCGCCCTCCTCTGCTCGAGATAATGGATCCCACCCAGTTCTGCCCGGGCCACCACAGGGACCACCAATATGAGTGAGCTGGCCACGCCAGCCATGCCCATCCAGCCCCTCAAGGTCAAACACAACTCTGATGCGCACTCAATAAAATCAAGTTTGACACCCCTGACTTAAGTTTAATATTCCATTAGAAAGTCCATTTTCTCTTTAGCAAAGTGATTGTGAAAACAGAGTTAGCATTATTTTATGGAATGAATGAGACATCCAGGAAACTGAAACTTAACTTTCCTCTGTGGAGTCAATACTATCTGTAATGAAGTTATTAGTTTCGTTGATTAATATTAAGATTCAAATGTGAATAATATTAATATTAATATTCAAATGTGAAATATTATTAATATTCCGTGATATTATCTATTGTTTGGTCCTACTAAAAGCTAGAAAACTAACAGATTTTTATGGAATTTAATTAAACAAGTATTATATAGGATGCTCCAAGAATGACATTAAGCCCAGCTAAGCAGTTGGAAGCAATGTTGTTACTCTGATGTTTTGTTCTATTTTGGATTATAAATTCATGCTTTGAATGTTTTAACTTTAGTGAGTTGGTTACTGGATGTTTTTTTCCTTCATCTGGAAAAAAGTGCAATTTAGTAACTTTTCTTTCCTCTTATTCTCTCATTGTAAAGTCCTCCAATGTTTGGATCAACTGTGAGTTTACTCTCCAGTTGATATAACCAATGAACCAGAAATATCCTTTCCTATATATAAACAGTGTTATAGCAGTATTGTTTAGTGCAGGGATGGGCAACTATGGCCATATTGGCTCAGGAATTTTGAGAGCTTAAGTCCACATGTCATAAAGAGACCATAGTTGCCCACTTTCTTTAGTAGATCATGCTTCTCTAAAACAACTCATTGCACAGCAGAAAAACTAGTACAGCTTTAAGCAGAGGAAGCTAACAAAATGAACATCTGAGATTAAGATTGATTCTTAATTTTCTATTTCCATTATAGTTTTGAATTCAACTACAGCTCCACTTTGAAGACACAAAGTTTATCAGATCAAATAACTTTTTTACACAATCATAGAATTGTGAGGGACCATAGAGGTAAACTTGTCCAACTTCTTGAATACTGCAGAATCTATGAAATGAATGACCTACAGTCCCTTCCATCTCTATTAATCTGTATATCTGAAAGATAAATATCTAATATATATGATTCCTTTCACTAATCAGTGAAAGAACTTATCATTTCATATTGCAGCCTGTTCCATAGGTGACAGCTCATCAATGTCAAGAAATTCTTGCTGACATGTAATATGAACTTATGTCACTGAAGTTTTAATGCCGTGCTTCTGTTCCTTCATTCTGGTCAATAAAGTGTTAGTCCACTCCCTCTTTTATATGACAGATCCAGATATTACAGCCCTTCAGATATTTCCTCTTCATTTATACATAAGCTAAACATAACCAAATCTTTTCTATTAATATATCATAAGATAGCCTGTTTTTTTTTTAACAATTAAACTACTGGCTCATATTTAACTTACAGTTGACAAGAAACGTAGATCTTTCTGCAAACTTGATAGGTATCTCTTGATTCAATACTGATATTGAAAAGCACCAGGCCTCGACAATCCCTGTGCGTTCTCCTAAATACTTCCTTTCATTAAAATGGAGCCATTAATGAACACCCTTGTTACTCAGCCAGTTTGGAGTCCATCTGAGATTACGATCCCATTTCCCCTTTTATTAAGAATTTCATGAGATAATCCATCAAAGAATTTGGTGAGATCCAGATACACCATAAACGTCCATGCATGAATGTGCCAGTGCAATGCTCATTGCGATGCTAGCACCCATGTGACACTTGGATCGATGCTAATACCTGTGCAATGCTCATGGCAATGTTAGCGCCCATGCGATGCTCATGACAACGGTAGCATTCATGTGATGCTCACGGCGATACTAGCATGAGTGAAGGTGTGCACACATACACAGTGGCCAGCCACTCATGGAGCCCAATAGCCAACAGGCCACAGCCAGTAGTGGGCCATGGCCCACAGTTTGGGGACCCCTGCTCTAATCTATTAAAACTAGTAATTCTACCAAAAGGTTAGTGACACTATATATTCTATTTCTGTTTGCATTTCCAGGATACGATTTTTTTCCTTTATAATAACTATTGAGACTGTTGGTAAATACTGTTATCATATCTATTTGTAAAGATTCAATGATCTATAACATATAGTCATCTGCACCCCTTTCAATAATCCCAGTTTTTCTCAATAAAAGGAGAGAATATTTAAAGGTAGAACGTAGCTGGCTACTGGTCAAGTTGAGTAGCTCATTCATTAAAACACTTGCTCAAATCTAGGATAAATCATGGTTTGAGAAGGGGGGGCGCTAACCCTTTTGTTCTATGTAATTTTATACCACATAGAACACAATTCTCTAAAGCATTAATTTTCAGGAATCGTTTCACATTTGCACCTTTCAAAAGCATTCTCTTAGGACTGAGTCTGTACATTAGCAGACTGGTCTCTCAGATGTTGTATGGAACCCATACCAAAACGATGAACATATGGTGGCTGCTCCCCACGATATGTTTGTTGTTTCATTAACATTCCTCTCCATCTATCCTAGCAATGAGCTCCTGAAAAAATGATTGAGTCCGTAACATTCACTTTATCTGAGAATTTGCTAGGCAATTTTTTAAAGCTCTTTTAGATTCAGTTGGAATCAAAATACAGCCATTTGCAAGGAGACCTACCCTCATGAAATATCTTCTTATTGTCCCAAAACAGAATGCATAAAGTAGATATGGATGCACTGATAGTGACTCTGAAAAATTATGGTGTATATATTAATATAATTCTATGTATTACTGGTAGTTTGATGAATATTATTGTAGAACTCAGAGCTGGGGCCTTGGGTGCCAAGGAAGTAAGAATTAATTCCAAAAGGAAGTATCATTTTCTACCAATTCGTTATAGAAAATTCAAGACTTTATTTCCCCCCAAGTTTATGATCTTCTCTACACAATAGTGAATGGTATATTAGAAACTGTATACAGTTTGTCTCTTTATACATCCATAAAAGGACAACCCCATTCTCATTTCAACCTCATATATTTCAAAATGTTTGCTGCTCACTGATCCATGAAGACCCTCCCCCTAACTTCTTTCAGTCCAGAATTGATCTATGTATGCTCTTGAATATTCATCTAGCATTCTTAGACATAGAAACCTAGGAAGCAGATGACAGAAAGTCCTAAATGCATTTGTCAGATACGATGGGTACCAGCAAAAAATATGATAAATATGATAAATATCAACATATGACAGAGACTAGAATGGAACCTCTTAGAAATAAATTGGGGTAGGCAATTGCTTAAACTTTTTAAACTCTTCTCAAGGAAGACTGAGATATCTTTTGTAATGGGAATGGAATTTTGGGGTGAAAAAACCTACCAAGAGGTTTTTGCATACTTTGCAAACCTGAATTTCCAAGGATTTCCCAAAATATACAATACTATGGAGAGACAAATTGAGAAGGAATCCTTCACATTCTAATACATTTATATACCTTTAATGTCTAGGCAGATGTCAACATTTCTTTTGAATTAGCACTTTTGCTGAGAAGCTCAGATACCATGTCATGCTCTGCATTGAGATAGAGAGCTTTCAGAAAATACCTGCCAGGAAAATACTTTTATGCACATGAAAGCAGGCAAAGTGCTTTTAAAAAGGATTGGTACCTGTTATTTTTAGTCACTTTTAACAGATGACTGGGGTAAAGATAACCTGAAACATATAAGTAATCAATAAACCACAGCTTTCAACGATTGGAAAGCAAATGTTGTCTTTATGAATACATTATGTACAGCAGATACAGTTTTGTACAGGATGACAATACTACAAAAGGAAACTAGAATTGATTTATTTCTTTTGAACAAGGAACAATATAATTTAAAATTTAAAAAAAACTGTACTGTTCAAGAAAAACAATCCCTTTCATTCTCTCTCTCCCCCACTTATCTTCTTCTATCCAAATGGAGCCAAGTATCTCCCTTGAATTGGGGAGGGAGAGGGAAAGGTAAGGGCTAGAAGAAAAAGCACAAAGATAAAGCCTTTGACACCTATTGTTTTCTATAATTCTCACTCTCTAAAACTGCTATCTGTAAAATTGCAGAAATGTTACCAACTAAACTAAAGCTTAAACTACATAATCTGTAACTTCACAGGAAGCACAAAGGTAGATTTCAAACTTAATTATATATTAATCTGAGTGTTTTATTACCAATTAAAAACTTTAACCACAGAACAGCCCACCTGATGCATGTTTGCAAAGACCATATTTTTATGTTTTATTAACATGTTTATTTTTGATGTGTTATGTGACTTAAAAACTACTACAAAAGATATACTAAAGCTCATTTGGCTGAGCTGACTACAGGGAACATAACTGACCCATTGTATAAGTTGGAAGGAAGGAAGGAAGGAAGGAAGGAAGGAAAAAAGAAAAGAGAAAAAAAAGAACAAGGATAGAGGGAGAAAGGGAAGAATTCAAATTCTGAATTAGTCTATATTCTTTCATTCATTCATTCAGTCACAGATCATTACTTTCCACAGAGAACTTCAAAGCTGTTTACAATTAGTAAAACAATCATTAAAAACAACCATCAGTGATTCTACATTGCAGATGCTTCATCTTCAGTTTTAGTATAAAGTACAAGTTCCAGTCACACAATAGGTATCTGCTGACTCACTATAGCTATTTCTTAATTCCAGTAGGTGACAGCAGTTGCAGGCAGCTTTCTAGTTACTGTTTCCTAGTTACTGTTTGCTGTTACATGGAACAATTTGCATGTCACCAAAGTTACCTGAAATTCAACCTGTATTTTCTCAGAATATCTTGTAAGATTTTTATCAGTGCTGTTGTAACTTTGTACAGTCAGAAAACTGTTGTAAGTCAAGGACTACCTGTATAATTAACTGTGTGCTTACCAGTCAGTGGAAAATAGTTCTTTTTGTCTAGAAATGTGTCTAGTAGTACTAATCAAAGCTGACAAGCACAAGAGACATAACAAAATATAAGACACAACAACAAATAATATTTTTATTGCTGTTAAAATTAAGATAATCAATTTTAGCATGCTCATTTTGCTGTCTATTAAGATACTGGAAGCATCTTCCTTATTATTTCCAAATCTAACCAATGCAAATTTAATGCAGAATTGTTCAAGCCATTGCTTTTAGATTAAAAAGTTCTACCTGCAACAAGAGTCTGGCCAACTTGTTTTACTACATTTTTAATAACTATCATGCAACTAATAAAATGAAGAACTATTTAAATTGATAATGCAGCAAATGTATTATTTATGTTATGAAAAAACACATCTAGACTATTCTCAAAAAAAAGATGATAATATTATTTTTAAACTGATAAAAGAGGAGTCAAATTGGTTTATGTCTTCATGAACAAATAAATACTGCTAAATTTGGTTTGAAAAGCCAAGTTCTCTCATCAGTAAAATGAATATCTCACAAATGCCTAAATATGGAGGCCTGAATTATATTATAAAGATATGTTGCTTTAATTCTATACAATAGAAAAATATAATTTTAAACAATTGTAGATTTGGTAATGTTAGTCAAAAATTTGCAAGTACTCATTTATTAACACAGAATTAACCTTCTTCTTAAACAATCTTAAAATTAAAGTATTAGAAGAATAAATAGGAATGTAATGATGCCTTAGTGGATTCTTTATTTTTACGAATTACTGAAATATTACAAATTTTCATATTAAATATAATATTCTAGAATTGCAATACAGAAAAAATGCTAGCACCACCAAAAGATCAGTCGATATTCACTTTGCTTTTTTCAGCTACGAAGTGAAATAGGTATAAAAAAGATTTTTATAAAGTGTAAGGTACAGCTTTTTATAAAGTGTAAGGTACAAAATATACGAATTACTATGCTCAATACTGAAATGAAAAAGCGCAATTTTTGGGGGGCAAGAAATCAACTGCATACAAGAAATCTTGCTCTTGTTCTATTAGATTTGCCCACATACTGAAATGAGAACACTAGTAAAATAAAATTTAAAGAACGAAAAGGAGAGCTTCTTTATTAGTTCTCATTATTTCTTAATCAACATGAATAGTGTTAATGTAGTTATTTCACACAACTATTTAAACCAAAGACCTCTACACATTTATAGTTTCCTGATGAAACTTCTGAAAGTACTAAAATGATAAATTAGATGTGTTATGTAACAGACCCAGTTTTTTCTCCTTCTCATGGCGCTTATCTTGAGAGTGAGAGAAACAATTAGTTAAACTTTGATCATATGACCTATTAGATCCCTGTTTGTTCTTTTTCTAAAAAGATAAAACATATATTCATGGAATGAATATAGATAAAAGCTATCTAATTAAGTCTGACAGCCACATCACTCAAAACATACCTGGTCTAAACAAAACTATGCAAAGAATAACTGAAAGGCAAAATTTTGTTAGTTTATATACAACTTGATTAAAATAATATAAAATTATAATTTTTTTTTGCTAAGTATTGATGCATTACAATCATAGTTCATCTTCTATGTGTAAAGCTATCATTTTATAGCTTAATAAATTTGTACTGGACTAATAATTTCCATGTGTCGTCTAATTAACACTGACTGGTAAAATAACTGAAGAAAGTAAGATGACCAAAATTGAAGCAAAAGTGGTCATGCATTGCAATCTATCACGACTCAATTATATGAAACAGCAATAGTTTATGAAGCTTAAACACAGCAACAGGCAGGCTTTTACTTCTTTGTGCAACATTTATAATCAAAATTTCTACATGCTTGTAATATCTAGGGCAGTGGTGGCTAACCTTTTTGGGCTCCTTTGCCGATAATTGTGCGCATGCTTGTCTGCTCGTGCTTGCGTGCCATCACCCAGAAGGCAGTGTGTGCAGGCCCCCCATGCAACCCGCATAATCCGCACTGTGTGCTTCTGCGCATGTGCACACGACCCCTCCATGCGCAGGTACTTTTGCGCATGCATGAGTGTCTCCTCTGCACCTCCGCATCAGATACCCGACAATCAGCTGGTGGGCAGGTGGCGCGCACACATGTGCAGTAGACCTTTTCTGGGCGAGGGCTCACGTGCCAGCAGTAATGGCTCTGCGTGCCACTTCCGACACACGTGCCATACGTTCACCAGTACGGATCTAGGGTATCCACAAATATAAGTTGGTAACTTGTATAGTATCAATAATTCCTAACAAAGTGCCAGCATATAGCTCAGTGGTCCCCAACCTTTTCAGTTCGACAGAATAGCAGCGGCAGGGAAGAGGAGATGTTTTCGTGCATTCAACCTAATAATGCACATATGCAAATAAAGCTTTACATGCTCAACGCTGACTATGCAGCCCAGTTCCCCAGGCTCTGGACTGGTACTGGGGACTTCTGATGTAGATTATCTGTTCATAAAACTAGAAATCATAATGAGTATTTCCACTTCTTTGTTAAACTATTTTGCCAAAGTTTTACGTATTATAATAAGGAGAGGGCCTTTTTAACTGAAATTAACTTTACAAAGCTTTACAACTTAATAATCTCCATATCAAGATATCCAGAGTACTAGAGATGAGAAAGTTATTTGCATATAATTTTAGCTCATCAAACATTTCTCTAGAAATACAGCTTTTGCATTTGCAGAGACCTTTGTTTTGAAGCTGAAGTGCATCTGGCAGGAGACTTGCTCCCACATTCAGAGTACATGCTTTTAGGTGATATTTCCTTCTTTTCCTGCTTAGTTTCTGAATGTGCACATAATACACAATTCCTGGAAAAAAACTACAGTGGTACCTCAGTAGTTGATTGATTCAAAATTCATCAAATTTGACAGTGGACACATTTTTTTTTTTTATAAAGTTTTTATTAATTTTCTACAAACAGACAAACATTTTGATGCAACAATGTTGTCCCAGAACTCGTTAAGTACTTGTTTAGTACTCAATGAGGTACAATAGGAAGAAGGGAATTGCTGTGGAGAATGGATAGGAAATCAGTGATGCTGAGAAAGTAACTCCAAAATGAGGGGGATGGCCACAGAAGATGGACAGGAAATTGGGCATGCTGGGAAGATCAGTAACATAGGGAAAGGGACAGAAAGTTATTACTGATCAAAACAAAGCTTCTCGTGATTAATCACATGGTTCGCATGGGATTCTTTTTTTTTCTAGTATTCATCATATCTCCTAAAACCAATTAACGATGTCTGCTGAGATACCACTGTATGACACAACATGAATGATCATCTAAAGAATTACAGATTAACTTAAATAATTAGTTCTTCTCAATCTTTGTGAAAATCTAGTTACTATGCATTAGGAAAATCCTATCAAGAAGAAAGCTAAGATAGGACTGTTCAAAATAGTGGCATCCAATCTTCTCATCACATCAAATCAACAGGGTCAGGCACAAATGTGCAACTACAATCAGCTAACTATTCCGAAACTCTCATAAGTAGCTCTTCTTCTAGGAAAGCAATAATCTTAATGAGGTGATAGCGAACCTTTTCAGCATTGAGTGCCCAAAGCACGCGTGCACATCCCCAAAATGCAATGTGCGTGCATCCCCATGCATGCACCTGCATATGCACACCCCCACTCCATGCATGTGCCCTGCCCCCGGGCATGTGCTCCCGCATGCACGGAAGACCCGAAGACCAGCTAGCTGTCGGAAGGCGCACGCGCATCAGAGCTGAGCTGGGGCAATGGTTCACATATCCACAGAGAGGGCTCTTGCGTGCCACCTCTGGCACACATGCCATAGGTTTGCCACCATTAATAGAATGATCTTTGTTACCCTGACATAGATAATTTGGTAATATGGCATAATGTGATTGGATAAATTTCCATTTGCTAACTGTCAGAAAAAGACAAGGAACTCCATCTTGGATTTTGAGACTAGATAATGAATTTTTATAATTTTTCAAAAGAAGTAATCCTATTTATATAGAAAATAATGGCACTATAAACATTCAGGCAGCAGAAAGAAATATCCTAAGTATGGATGAATGGAAATATTAGAAGTAAGGTAATTAAGAGTGAAAAGCAATGATCAGAACATGGTCTGCATCTAATATCTGCACCAAGAACCATTATAACTCTATGTAATGTATGCTAGGTTAATGTAAAAACTAGAGTTCACTAGCATAGCAGGCAAAAATAAGAACATGGAATGAACATTCAAACTCCCTGGAAGTATATATATAAGTATACAGACCTGGACATTAAATGATCAAATCCATAAATTCCATTGACTTGCTAATTTAGCTACTGTAGGTCAAAATTTAAAACTTAACTATCAAATACTAATAAAAATAGTATCAATCCCCTTCATGCAGAGTAAGTACAGCAAGACAGAACAATTATTCAGGCTCCCAGATGCATATCCTAATGCAAAAGATAACCAATTTCTGAGTAGCTTTCCACAAGTTAATGGGATGAATATTAACTATGTATCCAATAGAACAGAATTGTTAAATAGATGTGGTGGCACCATGCAATATATCGTAGGCTAACTCTGACGAATGCCTACAGTTCAATCCTGACCAACTTGAAATTATTTCACCCTTCCATCCTTCAGAGGTAAATGAGGAGATTGTTGGGGGCAATATCCCTAAACTGCTTAGAGAGGGCTGTAAAGCACTATATATACTATGAAATAGTATATAAATCTGAGTGCTGTTGCAAATTATACACCTCAACATATCTAACATAATTAAGGCAGAAAGAACTACATTGATCTCCTTTCTTATGTTTTCATTCCCCTGCATTCAGGATTCAGAAATCTTACATTCCAGTTAGGCTCTCCCTTTCATGTTCCCAAAACCTGTCACTCCATCACATTCTGCTGGAAACAAATACGGACTTGTGTTCCTGAATATTTTTATTTCTTCTTCTGCCTTTCTTCTCCTAGCAGCAACAATTCAAGTTTCAAGGCAAGTTCTGTTGCTCTCTAATTACTCCCAATTATTCTCAAAGCTTACAATATCCCAATAAAACCTTTCAAATTTGTATTTGTCTCAGTTTCTTTTTCACATTGGCGGAACCTTAATAAGGAAAAATTTTCATACCTTTGGCCCTGTATTGATTTTTTGAATGGCATAAAAATATGAACAGAGTTAAGATGATAATCTGTCCTTTATATGAATAAGCAAGGATGTATGAAGTCCTGAAACATAATGGAGCTCATATCCTTTGTAAAAATGGTGAATTTTCTTTCCCATATACCAGCAAAAGAACACTTGAAAATAACAGTGGTGATAAAGCAAGAACCAAATAGTTATTTTAACAGTAATTAATTAGATCCTTGGGAAGTGGATAGTAAAGGCTAGGTCCCACTGGCTGACGGATGCAAAACGTATTCAAAAAGGACACAGCGGATGAGCAACATTTCAGGGGTGGCTCCATCTGTTGTTATCCGCTCCAAAAAGTGCCCTAAATGTGCATAAACAGAACGGAAAAGAACGGAAAGGAACGGACGGGGGTAGTACGTAGCGAGGATGTTAAGCGGATGTTCGTAGGAAGCCTAGAGGATGATAGCGGATGGAAGCAGATGAAACATCTGAAGGGCTTCTGGGGGAGAATTGCGAAACGGACACATAGAGGAAGGAGCGGATGCGTAGCGGATGACACGGATGCATCACGGACGCCTATAGGATGCATAGCGGATGCATAGCGGATGCAAATCGTTCACTGCGCATGTGGGGAGTATGAATTGTGTCAGCTCCGCGGATATAAAAGGATGCAGCTCGCAAGCAGTCAGCATTCAGGGGAAAAACGTGCTGCCACAGACAACTTCGAATAACACCATTGTTCGTCAGTCAGGGAAGAAGAGAAAGCCTGTGCCTACTCCTGCCAGCCCTGGCAAGGACAGAACCACCATCCCAACCCCTGGCACTGACTCTGAAGCTGCTGCTGCTTCTGCTGCTGGTGGTGGTGGTGCTGTGGTGTTGCTGGTGCTGGTGCTTCTCCTGCTGGTGCTTCTCCTGCTGCTGGTGCTGCTGCTGTGGTGGACCAGCCCCAAGGCCCTCAAAGCCCTGCTGCTCAAGCCCCTCCCAGAGGGAGGAAGAGGAAAGGGAAGGAGAAGGGAGAGAGGAAACAGTACACCCTTTCCGAGGACCATGAGGAGGAGGTGCTGGAATGGCTGAGGGAGAACGAGTACCTGTGGAGAAAGGGCCAACAGACTCTATCGCGACACCAAGAGGAAGCAGGCAGCTTGGAGACACAAGGCAGAGAGCCTGGGCTACACTTCAGACCTACTCCTGGGATGGTGGAAGCACATGCACACCTGGTATGGCAAGCTACACCTCAAGAAATCTGGGCAGGCTGCTGTCAAGCTCACTGACCGGGAGATGTACGTCATGGCCAAGTGCAGCTTCCTGGAGGGTGAAATCCGCCACCGAGGAGCAGCCCCTCTGACAACCCTCTCCCTCAGACAGCCCACAAACAGCCAGTAGACAGCTACCGTGTCCAGGTAGGTGTCTTCGGAAGGCCCCAGGGCAGAGATCCCCCCGACAGCTGCACTCCCCATGCCAGAGGACATGGAGGATCCCCTGTCACAAATGGAGGAAGAAACGGCAGCCACCAGAGACCAACCCACACCCACACCCACCTCCACAGAAAGCAGACAGAGGGGCAGACTGGAGGGGCAGAGCCACACTGTCCTGTTGGAGATCAGGGACACAATCAAAACCAGCACAGATCTTCTCTCTCAGCTGGTCCACAGTGACATACCATCCTCGAACTGGAAGCCCTTCATCACCTACGTGAGCCAGACTCTCATGGACCTGCCCGAGGCCCAGTATCAGGTGATGAAGCAGAAGATCACAGCACTTCTGCACAACCCTCCAGGCCCAGCTGAACCTGCTCCGACCCAGTCCAGGTCTTCTCCTCCACCCCAGGCGATGTCACAGTCCTTCCACGGCTTTCAACAGCCCCTCACCTACCAAGCCTACCACTACCAGAACTTCCCACAGCAGAGGCAGCCCTTCCCAGTCCAGGTTCATCGCACACCACAGATGCCTCACCTCGCCCAGCTGCAGACCAGACAGCCCCACTACACTCCTCCTTCCTCGACCCCACAGCCAAGCCCGTCAACGGACAATCTGTCATCAGTCTTGGGCCTGACATCCCAGGTCCTTGATGAAGGGCCTCTCAACCTCACGGGACTGAGTCAGCTCTCTGAGAGCTTCCTGAACACACCATCCCCTGTTGTACTCTCGGGAACAAGCACCCCAATGGAGCCTCAGACCAGCACTCCAGCCACAGCCACCTCCACAGTCCCTGCCCGCTTGACAGCTGAGACCATGGACATGCCTCAGAGTGACTGAGAATAGTGCCAGAGACTGAGTTGTTACCTGTTCACTTTATCTTTGCTTAAGACACTTTACTTGGTTCATTTTGCTTTTTTTAATAAAGTCATACAGTTTACTTGAGACAGTTAATAATAAAGGTTATCTTTGCTTCACACACTTCGTTCATTTTATTTACTTTAAAAAGTGGTGAAAACTTTGAAAAAATGGTTAAGCCTTTGCATGCTTGTGGGATGGGTAAGGATAGTTGTGGGATGGGTAAGGATAGTTGTGGGATAGGTAAGGATAGCTGTGGGATAGGTAAGGATAGCTGTGGGATAGGTAAGGATAGCTGTGGGATAGGTAAAGATAGCTGTGGGATAGGTAAGGATAGTTGTGGGATGAGTAAGGATAGTTGTGGGATAGGTAAGGATAGCTGTGGGATAGATAAACCTCCAGTGCAAGCATGGTGGGACTGTATGGTCCACCCTCCCAGCTGCCACACATATGGCCCTTTTTATCAATAACAATTTATTCATTGATCAACACATTTCAAAATAAACAAAGCTCTTCATTAATGCCCTATTCATTGTAGGACCACTCAACATACATGGCACAATCTCATCAGTGTGATGAGACAGGCTCAAGGAAGCATCCATTAAGCATCTATCATCCTGTCTTACCACTCCACTGCTCCTGCTGGGGAGTTGCACCAGCATTTCAGGAGGTTGCGCTGCTTGTTCCCTTCACGTGAAGCTCTGTTGGGGCCTTGTACATCCACAGTGTCTATCAGGTTTCGTCCTTGCCTCCATTCACCAGGCTCCATGTCCCCATTCCCTTGTTTATGGTCCACAAGCCTGTTCTGCAACACTGGGTAGCAGGTGCACATGATATTGTGCAGGATGCAGCAAGCTTCCATGATGCTCCTCACAGTCCCTGGGCAATGCTGCATAGTGGTGAGAACCTGGAACCTGTTGACCAGGATGCCAACAGGTGGTGATGTTCTCCACCACCCGTCTTGCCCTGGACAGCCTGTAGTTGAAGATCCTCTCTTCCCAGGTGAAGTATCTTGAAGTATAGGGCTTCTTGAGGTGGGTTCTGAGAGAGAAGGCATGATCACCCACGATGAAGTAGGGCACATCTTGTGTGTAATTGGGTAGGGGGTCTGGATCTGGAAAACCAATGATGAGGTTGTGTTCCAGCCCCTCCTTGAGGTCACTGGCATTGTATACCTGGCTATCTGAAGCTGACCCGTTGCCTGAAGCATCGATGTACATGAACTTGTAGTCAGCATCAACCATGGCAAAGAGGATGATACTGAAGAAGCCCTTGTAGTTGTAATAAAAGGAACCTGAGTTGGCTGGAACTTTGCAGGCCACGTGCTTCCCATCTATGGCTCCAACGGTATGGGGAAAGTTCCACCTCTGATACCACTGTTCTGCAACTTTCCTCCAGCCTTCTTCAGTGGTAGAACACTGGAGGAGCTCCTCCACGTATTTTTCGATGATGGCCTGCACCACTTCTCTGACCACTTTGCTGATGCTGTTGTGTGGCACCCTCCAGGCATACTGCATGTTTCTGTATGTGGTTCCAGAGGCCAGGTGGCACAGAGTCAGTGCCACCTTCAGTCCAGGGTCCAGGCTGGGATGGAAGTTGGTGCTTGGCTTGGTCAACCTGGGTCTCAGACGCTCTACAATTTCGTCAAACATGGCTGGTGGCATCCTCATGAAGTTCTGGAATGCACGAGGGTCTTCATTCCTCAGCTCCACCATCAGATTGTCATACAGTCCAAACTCCACTCTTCTCCTGATCCATCGTTGGACCCACACAGCTCTTGAACGTCTCCTTCTTCTCCTTGCTAGAAAAAGTGAAACAGTATGAACAGCGCTTGGTTCTGGTGTTGAATGATCGCAGCTACCATAAGGACTGTGTTATGATCCATGGTGGAGATCAATGGATGATGTGGAAGAGCAAGACCAAGGCTGAAGAGGTCTGTACACCACGGCTGCTGGACTCATACTGAGATCCAGGTGATTTCCTCCTCCTTTTTATAAGAAATATCAGTTGTCCGCTAGGTGTCCTTCCACATACTCTAGGCATACTGCAGACATCCTAAATATCCGAGATACATCCCATATACAAACATTTTGTCCGTTTTAATGCTTTATATACGAGATGCATCCACTTATATCCTTTCTATTTCTGTGCTACTAACGCTGTGTAGACGTTCCATGTACCTTTTGTTTCCTCCCTTTTTCCGTTTTCAGTTGCAGCGGATGTGAGTTGCGAGGATGTCCAGAGGATGCCGAGAGGATACAGTGGACGTTTAACGGATGACAATGGACCCAGAACGTTTGTTGCCCATATGTGTGGTGGAAGTACATCGTACGTGGCGGAAAGTTCATCCGCTCAAAAAGTTTTGTGCAGCTCAAATCTTCTTGCGCGGATGAAATAGTGGATGGATGCTTGATGGATAGAGCATATGAAACACGTATGCAGTGAGTACACAATGGATGCATCGCGTTTTCCAACGGATGGCAAGCTTTTTTGTCCGTTTTACATCCTCTTTGCATCCGTTGGTGCAGTGGGACATGGGCTTAAAGAATATTGCACACTTGACTGTCAGTGCTTGCTACCCAATGTAACTCTATTCTAGCACTTGAAGTAAAAATATGTTTGCTGCCCATCTTCCTGCAAGGCAACTCTGGGCAGCTTACAACTTCTAAATAAAACTAGATAGGTAGGTAGGTAAGAATTTGGGTAAATAGATGAAAAACCCACATTTACCTCCTGCACCTGGTACAGATTTTAGTAACATCTGAAAGATAAAAGGGCCATATTTGTGAAGATTCCATCTCATCCTAAATCAATGAGAGGTCTGTGGTAAACAGAAAAGTGCCCAACTGGAATACTTCATCTCTGATAAAAGGGAATGATTCTTAATCAATTGGCAAAAGGTATGCCACATACATAATCAAATCTACTTATAATAGTCTTCATGGAATAAAAAGTTTAATCACTTTGGCTGAGAAAAAAATCTTTATTTTTTACTTATTTTTAAAATTTATTTAGTAAAATAAGGAAACTACAGTTGAACATGCAGAATTGATCTGGATTGAACTGGTGTAAATCAGTACCAACTCTCAAATCATTCTTAATATCAGAACCCCAAACTGCAGTTTGTAGAAGTGCAACCAACTATGATTTAATTTGACATGAAAAAGAGAACAATGAGTAAAACCTTTCGTGAATTCAAGGGTGACAGATTGATATCACAAGCCAAGAAGAAACTCAAAATGTATGGTCATGTGAAAAAGAAAGTACACCCTCGAGTTGTATGGTTTTATATACCAGGGCATAGTACAAATCATCAGGTCCTTAGCAATTCCTAGAAGTACCTAAGTACAACCAAAGATGAACAATAACACATAACATTTTACACTATGTTATCATTTATTTTACAAAACATAAATGTGTGAAAAAAACTAAGTACACCCTTAAGGCCCTGTCCCACTGCACCAACGGATGCAAAGAGGATGTAAAATGTTTAAAAAAAGCTTGCCATCCGTTGGAAAATGCTATGCATCCATTGTGTACTTATTGCATACGTGTTTCATACGATCTATCCGTCGAGCATCCGTCCACTGTGATTTCATCCACGCAAGTTTTGAGCTGCACAAAACTTTGTGAATGGATGAACTTTCCGCCGTGTACGATGTAAATCCGTGACATATGAGCAACAAACGTTCTATGTCTGTTTATCATCCGTTAAACGTCCGCTTTATCCTCTCTGCATCCTCTGGGCATCCTCGCAACTCACATACGCTACAGCTGAAAATGGAAAGAGGGAGGAAACAAAAGGTACAAGGAATGTCTACACAGCGTTAGTAGCACGGAAATAGAAAGGATGCGCAGTGAACGGTTTGCATCTGATATACATCCGCATGGCATCCCCTTTCTTTCCTTTAGGCGTACGTGATGCATCCGCTTCATCCGCTATGCGTCCGTTTTGCAATTCTCCCCCGGAATCCCTTCGGAGGTGTCATCTGCTTCCATCCTCTAGGCTTCCTATGAACATCCGTTTAACATCCCCGCTACATACTACCCACATCCGTTCTTTTCCATTCTATTTATGCAAATTTTTGCCACTTTTGGGAGCGGATGACAATGGATGGAGCCACCCCCGAAATTGTGCTCGTCTGCTGTGTCTTTTATGCATACGTTTTGCATCCGTCGGCCAGTGGGACCGGGCCTTTACTGCTTCCATAGGTATGAAGAGACTAAATAGCAACCAAGGTGCTGCTAATACTTATTCTTGACCAATTGATCGTAACAAAATAACAAAGTTGGAAGAGACCTCAGAAGCCTTCTAGTCCAGCCTGCTGCTCAGGCCCTGTACCAGTTCAGACAAATGATTATTCATTCTCTTCTTAAAACCTCCAATGTTGGAGCATTAACAGGTTCTGGAGACAAGTCATTCCATTAATTAATTGCTCTGTCTGGAAATTTATCCTTAGTTTCAGTTTGCTTCTCTTCTTGATTTGTTTCCATCCATTGCTTCTTGTCTTGATTCATGTCCTTTGGAGAATAAGTTGACACTCTCTTCTTTGTGACAGCCCCATCACAAGTACGATTACCTCTATAAAAGTTTAAATTTTAGGAATTTGCTGGTCTCCATCATTGAATACCTTGGAGTTCTAGTTGCCAAAAAAGCTAATGCAATCCTTGGTTGTGTAAACAGAGGTATAGAATCAAAATCACATGAAGTAATAGTACCACTTTATAAAACCTAAGTAAGGCCACACCTGGAATACTGCATCCAGTTTTGGTTACCACATTACAAAAAAGATGAGACTTTGGAAAAAGTGCAAGAGAGAGCAACTAAGATGATTGAAGGCCTGGAGACTAAAACATATGAAGAATAGTTGCAGGATTTCCATTTGGCTAGCTTAGAGAAAAGAAGAACCAAGAGTGATGATAACAGTATTCCAGTATTTGAGTGGCTGCCACAAACAGGAGGGGTCAATTTGTTTTACAAAGCACCAGAGGGCAGAACAAGAAACAATGGATGGAAACTAATAAAGGGGAAAGCAACTTGGAATTAAGGAGAAACTTCTTAATAGTGAGGACAATTAATTAGTGGAACAGCTCGTCTTCAGAAATTGTAAGTGCTTCATCACTGGTGGTTTTTAAGAAGAGATTGGATAGTCACTTATCTGAAATACTACAGGACAGGTGTGTCAAACTCATGTCACGGTGGCATCACGTGACATATCAGGACTTTTTTTCCCTTAGCTAAACTGGGTGTGGCTGTGGCCAGCACATGACACATCTGGCTCATGGGCCGGGAGTTTGACAACCTTGCTATAGGGTCTCCTGATTGAGCAGGGGGCTGGCCTAGAAGACCTCCAAGATCCCTTCTAGCTCTATTCTGATTCTGAAAGTGTGTGTTAACACAATTCCAAAGAGAAAAGACATCAGCAATGATTTTAGAAAAACAATTATTTATGCCCATCAATCTAGAAGGGCTATAAGGCCATTCCAAACAATTTAAAGTCCATCAGTCTACAGTGAGGAAGATTATTCACATTAGAATAATGGAAAACATTCAAGACAGTTGCCAATTTTCCTAGGAATTAATATCCAAGCAAATTAAGCCCAAACCTAGACGATAAAATTCTCAGAGAAATTGCAAAAAATCAAAGAGTTACATCTCAGACTCCATAGAACTCAATTAGCATCTTAAATTTCATGACATTTTATTTAGAAAAAGACTGAATAAATAAGATTTATTTGGAAGATTGCCAGGGGAATGTCTTTTCTCTCTAAAAGAGACATGGCAGCTTAGCTTAGGTGTGCAAAGTTGCATCTGAACAAATCAATAAACTTCTGGAACTTATCCTTTGAACGAATGAGATCAAATTGGAGATGTTTGGTCATAATGCACAGTGCCATGTTTGGCGAAAACCCAACACAGCATATCAGCAGACACATCTCATACCATCAAGCATATTGGTGAAGGGATAATGATTTGGCTTGTTTTGCAGCCATGGAACCTGGGCACCTTGCAGTCATTGAGTTGACCATAAACTCCTCAGTATATCGAAGTATTATAGAGTCAAATGTGAGGCCTTATGTCTGATAGCTAAAGCTTGGCTGACTTTGGATTTTGTAACAGAACAATAATCCCTAGCACACCAGCAAATCTACAACAGAATAACTGAAAAAGAAAAGAATCAAGATGTTTTCAATGGGCCAGTCAAAATCCAGATTTCAACCCAATTGAAATACTGTGATGGGAACTTGAGAAAGTTTTGCATGAACAAATGCCCACAAATCTCAATGAAGCAATGTTGTAAAGAAGAGTGGCCCAAAATTCTTCCACAGTGATGTGAGAGACTGATAAAGTCATACGGAAAATGATTACTTCAAATTATTGCTGCTAAAAAATGGTTGATTGAATCATAAAATCTATTTAATTTCACACATGACTTCTCCACTTTGACTTTCTTTTTCTAAAATAAATGATGACATAGTATAATATATCATGTGTTGTTGTTCATTTGAGATTGTATTTATCTACTTTTAAGAACTGCTAAGGACCAGGTGCTTTTTATTATATTCTGATACATAAAACCACAGAACTCAAAAAGAATATAGTATTTTTTTCACATGACTATATCTATCAAAGTGACATTAGAAAAAAAAGTATACCAGATGATATCAAAATATTAGTACTGAAACAAGTCTATAAGCAAAGTAAGGGACAAGTCAGTATTATAAATATTCATTAATTTAATTAATAATTAAATCAAACCATTGGCACTAATAAAAAGATGAGCATTTCCTTCACTAGAAGATTCATCTAGAAAAGTGTGATGTGAACTACTGCTACAACCATTCCCTGCAGAATTCCCTGCTACAACCATTCCCTGCAACCGAATTGCAGGTATAACAGACAAAATCATATCCAATAATGCCTACACTGGACAGTGCTGCAACTTACACGGACTCTAATTATGGTCTGTTATGCTCATTGTGGATGATAACATTCTGGCTTTCCTATACTGAGTTTCTAGACATTCTAATCAATGTTTTATTTTTTTAAAAAAGCAAAATGAAATACCATTTCTGTCCAGTTGAATAGCTTTGTATAAAGTCCTCCTATGACATCAGTTAAAAGTAGCAACCTGAAAAGTGATCTTTTAAAACAGGGTCGCCAATCTTTTGGACCTCAGGGACCACCAAACTCATAATTTTAGATCCCAGGGACCATTAACCAGTTCTGTGGGTGTGGCCTAATTTGTGGGTATGGCTTGGTGGTCATGTGACTGGCTGGGCATGGCTTGTATGTAAATATTATAAATATTTATATAAATATTGAAATTTTTTTATATAAAAAAAGAGCAACTTTTACCCAAAATCAGGTAAAGCAGGCAGGCAGATTGAGTTGCTCACAGAATCACAGGCTCATTCAGAAATCTATCTATCTGCCATTGGCTAGCTCAATCTGTCAAATAAATTTTGCTTGTAAGCAAACTCATAAAATTTGCTAGCAAGCAAACTCACAAAATTAACACGCAAGACATCATGTATGTAAATATTGATTTTTTTTGAATAAAAAAGCAATTTTTACCCCAAATCAGGCAAAGCAGGCAGATTGAGTTGCTCACAGAATCATTCAGTGATCTATCTATCTGCCATCAGCAGCCCACCAAAATTTTCCATGGCCCACCATTGGCGACCGTTGTTTTAAAGCACTTTTTTTCAAAGAAAACGTCATTATGTCAGAAATAAAGCACATGTGAACTTTCACAATTTTCTTTTCAAAATAAGCCAAATAATCTATACATCATTAGAAGCATGTCTTAAAATCATCTATATTTTATTATTTCAACTAAAGGAAGTTACACTGCATTTTAATTCATACTACACAGCCAGTCATTAGAGAAGTATTTTCTTGATGCACCATGGTTAAAGCTATTCCAAGTAGCAGTGTTGATAGCTAATTGTGGAAATGACTGTTTACTTTTCATATTTCTTTATATTGTTGCTATCGAGAAAAATGACTGCTTACTTTCAATTCCATAAATATGATGAAAAGAAAGCATTAACCTAAGATATCAGTAGAGTTTGGAGACCCAGAGGTCTGTTGGTATTCCTATCATAACATCAATGTGAATAATCTTATAAAAAATCCAGAATAGAAATGCTGGAGCTGGGTTTAGAATAATATTTATGATTATTTAATACTGTTCCATATCAAAGAAAAAGAGTATTGTCTTACCTGAATGCTTCTTCTCATCACGACAATTGAAGAATCCATAACTGAGTTGACACATGCCATTCTGCCTGGAGACATAATTTTAGCAGCACCCCTTATCAACTGTCACTTTCCCCAGTTCACAACAAAGGCACAGCATCTGAAGGACTTGTTGGTGTCGCTGGCTCCTCCATTGCTACTGTGCTGGATGAAGGACCTAACTGCCTCTTAGGGAGGGAATGGATTCTCCATTGTCGTTATGAGAAGAAGCATTCAGGTAAGACAATGCTCTTTCTCCAGCACGACGATTGGAGAATCCATAGCTGGGACATACCAAAGTCTGGTGTCCCTATGGGTGGTGATTGTGGCCCTGAGTCCCCCTAACTAAATGCACTCACTGTGGCCCCTTTTTGTGTCCCCTAGTTAAATGCACCCCTCCTCCCAAAGGCAGCCTCAGCAGAAGCAAAGGAGTCCAACTTACAGTGGCACACAAAGGGAGATGGTGAGGACCATGTTGCTACCTTAAAGATTTCCTCGATCGAAGCCTGTGATGCCCATGCGGTTGTGGTGGCAGCGCTTCGAGTTGAGTGAGCAATCATCTGGGGGCCGGAATCTATTCTCTCGTAGGCCTTTGCAATACATGCCCTTGTCCAACGGCCTATGGTCAATGGAGTGACCTTTGAACCCAGAAAGGAAGGTTGAAATGAGACAAACAGTGATTCAGATTTTCAGTGAGGCAAAGTCTGTTTTATGTACCTGCATAAGGCCCTTTTTATGTCCAGAGTGTGCCATCTCTGTTCCAGTGGATGAGATGGAGCTGGACAGAAATTGGGCAACACTATCTCCTGGGCCCGGTGGAATCAGGAGTTGATCTTGGGGACGAAGGAGGGATCCAGAGATGGAAGGTGCAGAGTTCCTCTCTTACAGAGTTCTGAAATTCTGAAATTCGCCTGGCTGATGTGATGGCAACTAAAAAGGCGATTTTAAAGGACAAAAAACGCAGATTCGTAGACCTGAGAGGTTTGAAGGGTGGTAAGGAAAGAGCATGTAAAACCTTAGCTAAGTACCAGGTTGGATACCTGTGAACAACAGGCGGCTTTAAATTAGCCACCCCCCTCAAAAAGGAGCACATGCTATGGAGTCTTAAGTCCCCATAAGTCAATACTGAAGATAAAGTTGCTACTTGTCTTCGGATAGTATTAGGGGCTAACCCTTTATCCAGACTCTCTTGCAAGAAGTGCAGGATCTGAGGATGGAGACTGCTATGGGATCCACACCTGACTTAACACTACTACAATTTTACTTGCCTTCCAAGTAAAATTGTAAATTATGTTGGTGGAAGGCCTCCTGGAAGCATGTATCGTTTGAATCATCCTTCTTGAGAAGTTGTCCCTTGTCAGGAGCTGCCTCTCAAGTGCCAGTAAGTCAGTTGGAACCACTGAGGCTCCAGATGGACCAAGACTCCTTGGCTGAGAGAGATCCTATCTTGAGGGATTCTCCAAGGCTGGGACACAGAGTCTGATGAGGTCTGCAAACCATGGCCATCAGGGCCAATGGGGCGTGATCAGCAAGAGCTTTGCCTACTCCATGAGAAGTTTCTGGATTACTCCCTGTATGATGGAGAAAGGAGGGAAGGCATACAACAGTCCCCTGAGCCAAGGACAGTGGAGGATGTTGACTTCCTCTGCACCCAGGGTTGGAAACCTCGTGAAGTATCTGGGCAATTGTGAGTTCGTCCGGGTGGCGAATAAGTCCAGGACTGGATGGCTGAACCTCTGACACAGTTCCCAGAAGATGTCTGAGTGCAGTCGCCACTGTGAGTGATCCACCGTGCTCCAGCTGAAAAAGTCTGCCTGCACGTGTGCCAACCCCGAGATGTGTTCCGCCTTGATGGAACTCAGATGAGTCTCTGCCCAGAGAAATAGCTGGTTCGCCTTGTGCATGAGAGATCTCGAATGGGTGCCCCCTTGGCGGTTGATATGCGCTTTTGCGGCCACATTGTCTGTCAAAATCAATAGGTGTTGTCCCTCTACCGTGGCTTCAAAGTGACAAAGGGCAAGGTGGATAGCTCGGAGCTCCAGCCAGTTGATGTTGTTCTTCAGGTCTGCCTGAGACCATTGTCCTTGAGCCAATTGTTGTTGGAGATGGCCCCCGATCTGAAAAGGCTGGCACCTGCAGTCAAGGTCAGATGGCTGGGCTCCTTGAATAGTGTTTCCCTGGCTATCGCTGAGGATACTCACCACCTGAGGGATCTGAGAGTCTCTAATGGAACCCTGACTTTGATTCTGGAATTGCTGCTCCCTTTCCTCTGGAATGGTAGGAGGAGCCATTGCAGAGTCCTTAGGTGCAATCTGGCCCATGGAACAATGGCTATGCAAGATACCATCTTTCCCAGGAGTTGAGAGAGAACTAACAATGGAACCAAACATTCTGTCCTGATTTGAGTGCCCAAAAACTGGACACTGTCCTGTCACTCCTAGGAAAGGTAGACCTCGCACAACCTGCTGTCTATCACTGCTTCTAAATGGAGCAGTCGAGTGGTCAGAACCAGGTGATTTTTCTGAAAGTATATGGAGAATCCGTGTTCCTGAAGAATATGGATTGTAGTCTCTATATCCTGCTGGGCAAACTGGGATGAGAATGATTGGATGAGCATATCATCCAGGAAGCACTGGAGACAGCACCTGGATGGATCTGAGGTGCGCCGCCAGTGCCACAGGATCTTTGTGAATGACCTGGGAGCTAAGGCTAAACCGTAGAGCTCTGTACTGGAAGTGAAGATCCGAGTAACAGAACCTGAGATATCGTCAGTGCCGGGGATGAATGGAGATGTGGAAATAAAGCCTCCGTCAAATCGATTGATGACAGGAGTTCGCCCTCTCTGATGCTGTCCAAGATTTACCGCAGAGAGTGCATTCTGAACCACTTGTACATCAAATGGACATTTAACCTTTTGATGTCCAGAATTGGTTTCCATCCCCCAAGGCCTTTTGAACAAGGACAATTGAGTTGAATCCATGCCCCCGTTGATCTTCTGGGATTGGCTCAATGGCCTGGATCTCCAGGAGGTGTTGGATCACCTTGTCCATGAGATCTCTCTTGGTGGTGTTTCTGGAGATGGGGCAACGGACAAAGTGCCTCAGAGGAATAGAGAAAAATTTCAGAGTTAGGCCGAATCTTAAGAGTGTTCAAAACTCACAAGTCCAAAGTCATCCTTTTCCACTGGTGGGCAAATAGACCTAAACGCCTGCCAATGGATGGAGAGTCACTTGAAGTGGCGAAAGGGACATCCCCCTTCTCCCACGAAAGGGCCACTGGCCTGAGGATGTTGTTGCTGTCTAAACCTACCCTGGAAAGGTCTGTCCTGTTGGTCAGGCCTGGGGGGGGGGGAAGGAACGCTGAAAGGAGGAGGAATCAGCAACATTGTCCAATTGATGAAAGGAAGGCCGACACCCATAAGGCAAAGCCCACCTATCAGCTCTCCTAGTAACTGAAGACAAGACTTTATGCTTGTCCTTGTTCTCCATTAGAAATGGGTTCAAGGCCTCTCCAAAGAGAGTCAAACCCATGTAGGCAACAGAAGCCAACCTCCATTTGGTCTTTGCATCTGCCTGCCATTGGCGAAGCCACAAGAGCCTACGGGAGGTGTTATTAGAGGCGAGAGCCCAAGAGGAGAAATGGGCAGCATGCAATGAGGAATCAGCTGAAAACTCAGCTGCTGCCATGAGTTTGTTAATGTCCTGGTGAATGCGTCTCTTCTGGGGAAACTCTCGCTTGTAGCTCCTTAAGCCAAAATAAGGAGGTCCTTACAAAAATGGAGGTGGCTGTGGTTGCCTTAAGCACCCAAGCATTGGACAAATGTGTATGGAGGAAATTCCGTCTTTCTATTCTCTGCTTTTTAAGGCCTCAGCAATGTCCTCAGAGACTGCTGAGGGGGAAACAAGAAAGGCCAGAGGATCATCCAATGAGGGTAACTCCAAGGTATTTGACAAGGAAGGGGACATATTGAAGTGCCTCCTATCATTACTGCCTAGTTTAGGAAAAGTCCGAGGCTGGATCCACTGCCTTTGAACAACCTCAAGAAAAAACAAAAAAATATTCTTCTATGTAATGACCTCAGAGAACTCAGTCTTGTCTAACACTTGAGGACTCGAAGGTTCCACAGGTGTGGATGAAGGGTTCCCAATTTGGGCAGTGGCCTTGGCTTTATGAAGGAGGGGACCTGAACAGCACTGGATGAAAGAGTCCAGTAAAAGGAGGGAGATCAGGAACCATCTCAAGCTCATCATCAGAAACACCTTGACCCAACTCCACCTCTTCTAATGCAGAGGCTCTATCCCTGAATGAGTGGGCTGGGGATGCAGACCTATGTGATTGCTCAGCCTCTCTAGCATACAAATAATGATGAGGTTGTTGGGAATATGTCTCAGAAAAGATAGAAGCAGCTCCCCAGATGCAGGGTCCTGGCCACACCCTGGGAGATAGCATGTGAGATTAGGACATTAAGTTCCTCAGATAGGCCAGGCTCATACGTCTCCGCTGGGCAGAGTCCCATTGAGTTGGGGTAAAGGTAGCTTCAGGGGCTAAAGATCTCTGCCTAAACTGGGGATCCAGTTGCCCTATAATCAAAGGGAAATTGTTTAGTTTGAATCAAATATAGAAAAATGTTCACTATTGCCCTCTGGTGACCAGTTCATAGGAATTGCAGCAGTAATCTGCAAACCTGGCTGGGAGGGGGGAACTACTTCAGACAAAGCAAGAGCTGGGATACTTTCCTGAGGCTCTCTTTGTGCTCTGGAAATTTGTTTCTCCAGAGCTCTCGTTCTCCTGTCAGCATCCTTTTCTTCAGCTCTAGAAGGTTTTTTGGAATAATGTACCTTCAATTGGACTTTTCCAGCAGCCTCCTGGCTGGCTGATTTGCCTCTTTTGGAGCTGGATCTTTTGCTGGGAGGTGAAGAAGAGGCTTCCTGCTCTGCCATGCTGTTGGTTGTCAGAAACGTATCAGCCCTCTTGACAGCACTTTAACCCCTTCATTGCTGCTGAAATGGGACTAAAGAAGGCTGGGCTATGGCGGCAAGCCAGCACACTGTCCCTGTAGCTCTCAGTCTGAAGCTGCCAGGAAAAAGGCAAAACTGACAGAGAGGATGGTCAAGCCAAAGGAGGCTTCCAGACTAGCCTTCTTAACACAAGCCATGCTAAAAAGCCAAACCGCAAAATCGCTATAGCTGCTACAGCCGCTAAGACGAAAAAAACGTTTAAAAGGCAAAAAAAAACAGCTGTTTAGCGGCTCATTAAAAGAGCGGCGTCTAGGAAGCGAATCTTCAGGGAGCGACTGTCTTCCCACACATGGGAACCCCCCACCCCCGACAGAAAGCAGCTGCAAGGGAGGAAAGCTACAGGGACACTAAGGACAACAAAAAGGAAAGGGAGAAAAAAAAAAAGCCTCGGCAGTGTTTTAAAACGCTGCAAAAACTAACCTGACAGCACAAAATGAACTACTGAAGAATCCACACTTCTGTCTGGAGATTGAGGAGCCAATCAAGCCACAACCTCCTCAGGCAAGACCGAGTCATGAGCTGGGGAAAGTGACAATTGACAAGGGATATGGCTAAAATTATGGACTCGGTCTCCAGGCAGAATGACATCTGTCAACCAGCTATGGATTCTCCAATTGTCGTGCTGGAGAACATGAGAAGTACCTGAGCGATCAATTGATATTTTTTAAGCTGGGATGAAATTCTTGGCAAGATCTGAGACAAACACTGAATTATATTGATTATAATAACAGTTACGTGAAGCAATATTTACAAAAGAAAGAGAACTCAGTAATTCAATGGATAGCTTTGTTTGGTAAATTTTTGAAAATGACACATTCTCAACAACAGAGAAAGCAAATATGCAGCAGTAACAGCAATGTATCCAGAACTGTTTCAACTTGCAGTACATTTTTAAAAATCATATATACCAAGTCATCCAAAGAAATAGTCAAAGTATAATAAATAGAAAAAAATAATAGAGATGAAGGACAGGAAATCAAATCAAATTAAATCAAAGTAATATTTGATAAATAGATTGGTTGAGATGAATGTTTCTGCCATGGTCAAGAGGAAGAAAATTACGTTTTTTGCTTTTGCGAATGTCTTTTTTAAAAAAAGAATGAGTTACTTTTTAAATATGAGAATGGAAGCATGTCTCCCACCAAATTTATTTCTGCTCAAGAGTTTTCCAAATGGAATCTATGCCGAAACAGATGCTATATACATTGTGCGCAAACAATATGAAGAAAACATTTTGACAGAGGTTTTTAGAGACAATGAACTGATATCCTTTACTTACCAAAAATAATTCACTGAAATAAACCTTCATCTTACTCCATATTTTCCTCTGTTCTCCTTGATGCTTATTGTATACACTTTCCAATCAGTTGCATTTTTAGTTATCAGTGCCATAGCAATAGCACAAATTATTGATATTTCTAATTTTAAAATCACAACTCTTTTGAAATTCAATGCCCTTAATACATATTGAAACGATACTCAACATCTGGTTGAATAAATAAGGGAGAGTATATAAGACCCTGTTGTTAATACCCATGCATTGAGGTGATAATGCAGGTTTATAATGTATGGTACTACATATGTGTTTAACGAAGCATGCATCATGTAAAGGAATTGGGTCATCTTAATTTTTGAATTACAGACTATTATATTAATGTAGATCAATTGCAATTTGTAAGATTCAGGTTTTATCATATATAGTTATATACTTGTGACTTATGTGTGTTGGATTGTGTACATATAAGCTAAGTTCCTTTGCAAATGGGACTGTCATCCAGATGCTGAATGTATTATTACTTACAGTTTCAAAATAACTGCATAGAGCCAGACAAATACTTGGCAGGGTAACAATGAAGGTCATGGAAAAGATATACAGATTCCATGACATGTCTACATGGTTTTCCCCTGACACTCTATGGAAGCATATGTTGGATTCTGATGAAGCAGGATAGAAAGAGCACTGGAGCTTTTGAATATTGATGTTAGAGCCTGGGAATACTATGGAGATAAAAAAATCAAAAAAGGGAGCATAAAACTAATCAATCTTCCACTCAAGGGATAAATGACCAAATTATTAAATTTTGGACACAATATATGAAAACTAGTCCCTTGATAAATCTATCATGAGAAAGATAGAAAGAAAGAGCAGAAGAGGCAACTGCTACTAAAGTAGACGGACTATTTACAATGGCAACTGATTCACCACCGGAAGATCTGAAGGGCCATGTTGGGAGAAGATCATCTAGTTGCATCAACTGATTCTAGCAGAAAGTCTATGTTGCTACTAATAAATATCAACTTGATGGAATATAATCAATATTTATGCATACAGTTTAAAGAGTTAATGACAATCAAATTGGATAAGGAGAGTAAGTAAATGAAATGTATTAAATGTTTGATCCAAATATAAACTGAAACAAATACCTTTTGTCAGCAATGCACATGAGAACAAAATCCAAGCTAAAGATTATCAAGAAGGATGACAGTAGCATAAAGTAAAATTTTAGAAAGAAAAATTAACTATGGACCTAGTAATAAAGGATGCTGTATGAGAAAAAAGATGCAATATGTATAAATATTAGAAATGTTGGGGAAGGTTCAAAATCAGGAATAAGAAATTCCAAATTATTTAAACTTTCAATTTACTATTGCAGTAAACAGAACCTGTGTATACATCAGAAATACGAGTTCTATGTATAATGCTTCTAAAGTTTCATTCTAAGACCCCAAGTCTATTCAAATTCCATATTAAAATAGAAGGCTACTTATAGATCTTTAGAATACTTTTACATTGGATTCTAAGAATCATGCACTTTACAATTTCTCATCTTTTTTAGTGGATTTTTGAATTTTCACAGGAAAGGTAGAATAAAACAATAAATATTAAACTCATAGGAATCCATCATGACAATTTAAATATTATTTGAAAAAAGTACAAATTAAGAGAGTTTGAAAGTACAGTGGTACCTTGGTACTCAGAGTTACATTAGTTCTGGGAGGCATGATGAGGACCAAAATGTAGTACACCAAACAAACTTTTCCCACAAGGAATAATATAATGAGTAATAAGGTACCCAACACCAATAAATTTGCGCATTGAGTACTAAACAAATGATGAATACCAGGACAAAATTTTCACATCAATAGTGTTGAGTGTCAAGTTTGACGAATTTCAAAGCAGTTGAATACCAAGGTATCACTGTAAAAGCAAATGTAGCTATATCCTTCATATTAAAATGCAGGACACAATTGAAAAAAAAATGAATTAGACCAATGACTGATACCAATTTATAAAATCTGTAACAGTAGAGAAAGTTATGTGAAAATTGTTTTGAACTCTCATAAAAATCAATATTGATTAACTAATGGAATCTATCATAAATATTTATACCCAAAAATGTTACAATTTGAAATTCAAAAAAACCCAATTAATATTACCTCCACAATCAAGACAATAACAATAATTCTAAGGCAAACTAGGAAATCTAAATCTAAATCAAACTAGAAAAATAAAAATTTAAATTCCCTGGACACTTGTAAATTCATATTAGACAGGTTTATAAACAAAAAAAAAAATCAGTCAATCACAAAATGTTATCTCTTCAAGGTTTAATGTTACATAGAATCTGACAAAAGATATACACAAGTTAATCTGAGAAACAAAAACCATAGTTTGATCAGATTTTTGAGGAAACCCCCCAATTCAGATTTACAGAATAAATATCTCCAAAATAAAATATCATAATTTAAAAGTAAATTGAAACTTACAGAGACAAAATTTTAATGAATTATAGAAAATAAATGTAGGACAGCTACTATTGCAAATGAATTTCAAAATGATTTTTTATTAAAATATGATATCTTCAATTACTAGATACAAACATCAAGGATCATAGTCTAGATTAATTTTTTTATATATAAAGCAAATATTATGCTACATTTACACAATAACAAAAAAATATCTGGGTGACATTTGTCCAAATATATTTTGGCCCAAATTATGGATATTTTTCAGGATATTCCCAAAATGAAAACCCACCTCTTTATTGTATAAAATTGGAGAATGAAACTCCAATCTTTAAACATTATGATGCACTGAATTTTACATGACTGTTAAAAAAAACCATATTAAACAATTCAAAAGATTAAATTTTAATCACTACTTGCATAAATGCAACCAGCCCAAAAGTAAAATTATGTATTTATGAAATGGAGAAATTGCAATGTTGAATTCAACAAGTTCTTACCAGTTTACTGAAATGGTATTTACAATAACCACAGTATTGGACATTGTCTGCACCGTTACCTTCTTCTTCACAAAGAAGTCCTGCAAACTGTGCACTGAAAAAAACAAAATGAAAACAAAGACAAACAGGAAGGGTCAGCTGCTGAAGATTGCAAGCATGACTGCTTAACAAAATTTTGCAATTTGGTTGTTAACTGACCTTTTAATTTGGAGCAATTATGCTGTAAAACTAATCAATAAAGTATCTACATGATATGTAAAAGGAATATAGCAGGCAGCATTTGAAGATAAAGGGGGGGGGGGGAGGAAAGTTCCTTGAGATATTGCAACAGTAAAATACATCTATTATATGTAACTTGTCTAAATAACTCTGGGTGACTTGTGGCAACATAAACAGTCTGGCTTTCCACAACGGAAGCATTGATACATTCTAATATTATTTATATGGAAAAAATTGTAAGATATAAAGATATCCTGAATGTAAAAGGGGAATTAAGAATTAAGCAGGAACTTAGTAGCCAAGGGATGGACGTTGCACAGTGGCCACAAATGCAGATACAACTCAATATGAGAAAGATGTTAAAATGTATGGTTTTAATAAAGAATTAACAGAATTGGATCAGATATTAACTGGAATGGATGAAAACCTGATTAAAAAATATATTGTTACTATTAGATATTAAACTTGAAAGTGAGCAGGTAAAGCAGACAATAATTGTTTGGGCTAAAAATTTTGGATATTCAATAGAATTAGACAAATGGCAGAAACTGTGGAACAGAAATGTTAAATTGACTATATCAACTTCAAATAAAGAACATTTTTATAAAATGTTCTATAGGTGGCATTTTGCACCAGCAAGACTACCAAAAATGTAAGGATATATCTGCTAAATGTTGGAAGTACAATCAAATACCTGGTTCATTTTACTTATGTGGTGGACATGTCCAAAAGCCAAAAAATGGACAAAAATAAATACTTGGTTGGAAAAAATGATAAAACAGCATACAGATATGAAACCAAAAATATTTTTATTGGGCATTCTGCTGGGAAAATATGACAAAGGAATTATATACTTGATTTTACATGTGTTAACTGCAACTAGAATTGTATATGCTCAACAATGGAAGTATGATGAGATCCCAACAGATGAGAGAGTGTAATTAAGAAAATATTGGAATGTGCAGAAATGGATAGACTAACGCTTACTATTAAAGACAATACTTTTTGACATGGGACTTGTTTTATCAATGGCTAGACAATAAAAACAGAAGTTAGAAATGTAGGGACATAAAAAGGATAAACGTTAAAACAGAAATTTGTTGTTAAAGTAGACAAGTTAAATATTATTATTATAGTTTTAATGTTTTGTGACAAATGTTATTGTAAACATTTTGATTACGATTGCCTAAAAACAATTGTACCCAGATACCCATCCTCAGGCTTCTGTATAGAGTTAGTTCCTGGTTTCAAATTTGAGGCTGGTCCATTCTGATTGGTTGGGAGCCTGGATCTGTATTCATTGGACTTGGAGTTTGATTGATTGGTGTTTCTGGTTTCTTCTGTCTGTTTTGTGGCTTTGATTGGCTGGCAACACTCTGTTCTTGTGTTGGAGCTTGGCTCCGTGTGAAGGGACGGCTGCTCTTCATTAGCAAGCTGCTATTCATTAGCAAGCTGGGTTTCACCTGGGTGCCTGGTGGGGGGGTGTTTGGGTTGGAGCTATCAGAGGGAGTCTGTTTTTGACCAGGTGTTTGCCTGGCTTGTGACATGGAGATCTTTCTATTTGAGAGTGCAGACTTCCAAATGATTGACAGTCTGGTGGAATCATCTCTTCTATTCATGCTGTCAGGTCTTTCTTCAATCTCTATGGCTTCTCTGATGATTCTGTGGCTGGGGTTTTCTATAGTGGCCACTAACACCTGGGAACAGAGTGTTGCCAGCCAATCAAAGCCACAAAACAGACAGAAGAAACCAGAAACACCAATCAATCAAACTCCAAGTCCAATGAACACAGATCCAGGCTCCCAGCCAATCAGAATGGACCAGCCTCAAATTTGAAACCAGGAACTAACTCTATACAGAAGCCTGAGGATGGCAGATGAGATTCTGCTGAAACGTTGCTACAACTTTAACAGAACTACAATGACGTGGGATAATACCCGAAGGAAGCTAAACAGCGCGCGCACACACACACACACACACACACACACATATATATACATAAATTTATCTAGGTAACAAAGATAGCACAGGAAAAAAAAGGACTGTCCTTTCTGTTTACTTACCATGTTACATGGAAAGCTTGACGACATCCATGTTTGTTACAGGTCATGCAAGCACCTGAAGCTGCTTTGCTTTCTCTGCCTTGCTCTTCACATATATAACATGTCTATTGGGAAAAAATAATACTGTAATTAGTATGCAATTTGCTTTATGCAGGCTAAAACTTGACAACAAAACTAAGAGTAAACACTGAACAGTTCTTCTGATTTCAAACATGTTACTTTACATTGAATGCAATCTCCATCTCATTATTCTGTAAGTGTTTCCAGTTGTGTATCACATAGGATTCTCCACACAATAAACTGTTTCTACTACTGACCCCATATAGCACTGGCAAATACATCCATTTACTTGATCGTATGGTATGATTTCCACACTTAAATATATAGTCCAAGAATCCCAGACAGCTGTAGTTATGAAAATCTTTGAAAGGTTAATGCTGGCCCACTTGAAAATCATATGGATCCACTATTAGACCCCTTGCAGTTTTCCTACTGTGCAAATAGATTGGCAGATAATGCTGTCAATATGGCACTGCACTATACCTTGCAACATTTTGAATCCCCAGAATCTATCCAAGAGTCCTTTTTGTAGGCTTCATCTCACCTTTCAATACCATCATTCCAGAAATTCTTCATCCAAACTGATGCAGCTAGCTGTGCTTGCCCTTACTTGTAAGGTGGATTACAAGCTTTCTGATATATATAAAGCAAAAGGTGAAGCTAAGAAAAATCACATTGAATATCTGAACAATTAGCACAAGCACCTCTCAGGGCTGTGTGCTCTATCCCTTACTCTTTTCTCTCTATACTGATGACTGCATATCTAAGGATCCCTCTATTAAAATACTGAAGTTTATAGACGATACAACAATCATTGGTCTCATTTAAGACAGTGATGGTCTGAATATAGACAGGAGGTTGAACAACTGGCCTGTGGTGCAGCCTGAACAATCTGGAGCTGAACCTGCTTAAAACTGTAGAAATGAGGGTGAATTTTAGGAGCCCTCCTATTCTATCATTTCTTACTATATCAGACAATACAACATCAACAGTAGAGTGCTTCAGGTTTTGGGAATCTATAATCTCCTAGGATTTAAAAGGGACACCTATTATTAAAACCATCATTAAAAAGGCACAACAAATAATAGAAAAGAATAACAGAGTTGGAGGGGACCTTGGAGGTCTCTCCAGTCCAACACCTTGCTTAGGCAGGAAACCCTACACCACTTCAGACAAATGGTTATCCAAACTCTTCTTAAAAACTTCCAGTGTTGGACCATTTACAACTTCTGGAGCCAAGCAGTTCCACTGATTACCTGTTCTAACTGTCAGGAAATGTCGCCTTATTTCAAAATTGCTTCTCTCCTTGATTAGTTTCCACTCATTACTTCTTATTCTACTCTCAGGTGTTTTGGAGAATAGCTTGACTTCCTCTTCTCTGTGGTAGACCTCGAGATATCATAACATTGCTATCATGTCACCCCTAGACTGTGATGATCCAGGGTGGGATACAAAATAAACACAGTCACAAAAACAGGTGAAGCCCTTTTTATTCCTTCAAAGCTCTAAATATCCTTGACTGGAAACAAAACCTCCCCCACAAGCAGTTATGAAAAGGAGAAAATGCTGTTTAAACTAAAAATGCCTATAAATTATAAAGAGTACAAACAACACAAACCAAACTGAAGCAATTAAGGAACCAGGCAAGATAAGGGCTTGAAGACATCCATAGATATCGGAGCACACACTGGGACAGCAAACTCAGAGAGGAATGACAGACTAGAAATATTTCTGCACTTTGTTTCCAGCACTGGCCCATACAAATGTCTGTCTTTTTAACCAGTTCTCACAGTTGCAGCCCATGAAGAGGATCTAGGCCCTTTCCTCCCCCGTAAAGCAGGCCATTCATGTCTCTCTTATCCTCTCCTCCCTGTGTGCCCTAGGATGAAGAGGGAATGGGTCTAGGTCTTCCTCTGACTGCCCAGCTGGCCTCTGCCCTTCCCCAGCCTCCTTCACAACCTCTGGAGCCACACTCCCACTCCCTGTTAAGCCCATGTCACACTGCCCAACGGATGCAAAAAGGACACAATGGACGAGCAAAATGTTCCATCCGTTGTTATCCGCTCTCAAAAGGGGCAAAAATTTGCATAACCGGAGCGGATAACACGGACGCAGGGAGGACGCAGGGCGGATGCAAAGCGGATGCAGAACGGAAGCCCAGCGGATGGAAGCAGATGGGAGCGGATGGCACGTCCGCTAGGCTTCCGGGGGACCTCAGCAAAGCGGACGCGGAACGGATACAACGGATGCACAGCGGATGCACAGCGGAAGCCTAATGGATGCCTGGCGTTAATTGCGCATGCGGGGAGGATGCATTGCGTCAGCTCCGCGGATATAACGGAAGCAGCTCGGAAGCAGGTCGCCATTCAAAAAGACCTGCTGCCGGACGGATTGGCTGCCTTGCCTGCCCTGCCTGCATGTCTCCCTGCCAGCCTTGCTGCCAGCCTGCCTGCAAGACTTGCTGCCAGACGGTCTGCCTGCCAGCCTTGCTGCCAACCTTCCTGCCAGCCTTGGTGCCTGCCTGCCTGCCAGCCTGCCTGCCAGCCTTGCTGTCTGCCTGCCTGCCAGCCTTGGTGCCAGCCTCCCTGCCAGCCTTGGTTCCTGCCAGCCTCCCCGCCAGCCAGCAACCCCACAACCATGCAAGCCTCAGCCATCTGCTGCCAGCCCTTGCAAGAGGGACAGGGCTATCATCCCGTCCCCTGGCACTCACTCTGGTTCTGCTGGGGCTTCTGCAGCACGGGCTCGCTCTTCTGGGGCTGGGGCTTCTGCTTCTGGAGGAGCTCATGAAAAGCACTCCAGCACCAGCCACCTCCACAGCACCTGGACCCTTCACCCCTGAGACTGAGCAACCAAGAGGAGTGCCAGAGACTTTTTTTTGTTTTATAGCTTGTTGTTAATAAAGTCTATTTTTGATTCACACACTTGCTTCATTTCTTTTTTTTAATAAAGTCTTGGTGGAAACTTTTAGAAATGGTTTAAGCCTTTGCATGCTTGTGGGATGGGTAAGGATAGCTTTGGGATGGGTTAGGATAGCAGTGGGATAGATAAACCTTCAGTGCAAGCATAGTGGGACTGTATGGTCCACCCTCCCAGGTGCCACACCTATGGCCCTTTATTATCAATAATAATGTAATAATTATCCACACATGTCAACATGAACACAACTCTTTATTAAACGCCCTGTTGATTGTAGGCCAACCAAACATACATGGCCCAATCTCATCCGTGTGATGAGACAGGCTGAAGGAAGCATCCATTAAGCATCTACCATCCTGTCTTGCCACTCCACTGCTCCAGCTGGGGAGTTGCACCAGTGTCTCAGGAGGTTGCGCTGCTTCTTCGCTTCATGTGAGGCTCTGTTGGGCCCTTGCACATCCTCAGTGTCGATCAGGTTTCGCCCTTGCCTCCATTCCCCAGGCTCCATGTCCCCATTGCCTTGTTGGAGGTCCACAAGCCTGTTCTGCAAGACTGGGTAGTGGGTGCGCATGTGATTGTGCAGGATGCAGCAAGCTTCCACGATCCTCCTCACGGTCTCTGGGCAATGCTGCATGGTGGTGAGAAGTACCTGGAACCTGTTGGCCAGGATGCCAAAGGCGTTCTCCACCACCCGCCTTGCCCTGGACAGCCTGTAGTTGAAGATCCTCTCTTCACGGGTGAGGTGTCTTGAAGTGTAGGGCTTCATGAGGTAGACTGTGAGGGAGAAGGCGTCATCCCCCACAATGAAGTAGGGCACATCTTGTGTGTCGTTGGGCAGGGGTTCTGGATCTGGGAAGCCCACGATGAGGTTGCGTTCCAGCTCCTCCTTGAGGTGACTGGCGTTGTATACCTGGGCATCTGAAGATGAGCCGTTGCCTGAAGCATCGATGTACATGAACTTGTAGTCAGCATCGACCATGGCGAAGAGGATGATGCTGAAGAAGCCCTTGGAGTTGAAATAAGTGGACCCCGACTTGGCTGGAGCTTTGCAGGCCACGTGCTTGCCATCTATGGCTCCAACGGTGTGTAGGAAGTTCCACTTCTGATACCACTGCTCTGCAACTTTCTTCCATCCTTCTTCAGTGGAGGGGTACTGGAGGAGCTCCTGCTTGTTTTCTTCGATGATGGCCTGCACCACTTCTCTGACCACAATGCTGATGGTGTTGGATGGCACCCTCCAGCCGTACTGCATGCTCCTGTAGGTGGTCCCTGAGGCCAGGTGGCGCAGAGTGAGTGCCACCTTGTGCCCAGGTTGCAGGCTGGGTGGGAAGTTGGTGTTTACCTTGGTCAACCTGGGTGTCAGCCGCTGCACAACTTCGTCAAACATGGCTGGAGGCATCCTTATGAAGTTCTGGAACGCCTTCGTTCCTGAGCTCCACCATCAGCTTGTTGTACAGTCTGTCCTCTGCTCTTCTGGCGAACCATCTTCGGACCCAGACTCTTTTTGGCTGCCTCTTTTTCCTCTCGCAGTAGAGTTCACAGAGCCTGCAGATGGCTTCGCACTGTTGCAGAACGATGGTGGCTGCCGAAAGGACTTTGTTGCAATCCACGGTGGACATGACTGGATGCTGTGGAAGAGGAAGAGTCAGATGAAGGCTGCAGAGGTCTGCACCGCTGGGCTGCTGGGCTGAAAGTGAGATGCAGATGAGTTGATCCCCCTTTTTATAGGAAATATAGGTTTTCCGCTAGGCATCCTCTAGGCATCCTGTAGACATCCTTAATATCCGAGATAGGTCCCCTCTGCGAACGTTTTTCCCGTTTTAAACACTTTGTTTCCATGCTGCATCTGCTAGGCATCCGCTCTGCTTCCTCCCCACGTCCGGGTGGATGGAGTTGCGCGGATGCGTAGCGGATGCCTAGCGGATATAGCGGATGCGTAACGGAGGCGTAGCGGATGCAGAACGAACTGGATACATTTTCCGCGCAAAAGTTTTGGGCAGCCCAAAACTTTCGGAGCAGATGAAATGTCAATAAATGGATGCTGGATGGATAGAGAGGAAGCAAAACGGAGGCAGTGAGTACATCGCGTTTTCCAATGGATGGCAAGCTTTTTTGTCCATTTTACATCCTCTTTGCATCCGTTGGTTCAGTGTGACATGGGCTTTAGCTGTTCCTCCTGTTCCTCCTCTCCGAGTCAGTCTCCAACAGGGGCATGACATAATTCTTGTCATAACACAAGTCATATCCAGTTCCAGCAATTATTCTTTATGTCTTTTAGCCTCCTGTCTCCTAATCCCCTTTGTTGCTCTTCTTTGCACTCTTTCTAGAGTCTCAATATCTTTTTTTACATCATGGTGACCAAAACTGTCCTTGTGTGGCCTTACCAAGGAATTATAAAGTGGTATTAAATAATTTTGATTCTATCCCTCTATTTATACAGCCTAGAACTGTATTGGCTTTTTTGGCATTTGCAGCACACTGCTGGCTCATATTTAAGTAATTGTCCACTAGGACTCCAAGATCCCTCTCACAGTTACTACTATTGAGCAAGGCTCCACATGTATACCTGTGCATTTTGTTTTGCTTGCCCAAATGTAGAACCTTCACTTTTTTTACCATTGAATTTCATTTTGTTAGATAATGCTCAATGTTCAAGTCTCTCATGATTCTTCTGTATCTTAAGCCTATCTTCTTGGCTATTCCTGCTAGCTTGGTGTCATCTGCAAATTTGATGAATGTTCTTCCTGCATCAACTCAGAAAATTCAGACTGCCCCAAGACCTGTTGATACATTTCTGCAGAGGATTTACTGAGTTTGTCATTTGTACATTTATAACTGTAAGGAGGGGTACAGACTTAAACAAATAGTTAGGATGCAGAAAAAGTAATTGCAACTAGCTGGCCTTCCATTGAGGGCCTGTATATTACATGGGTCAGGAGGGATGAAAATATATCTACAGACCTCTTATATCCTGGATATAAACTATTTCAATTCCTCTCCTTGGGACACTGCTACAGGAAACTGCATGCCAAAACAACGACAGAGACATTTTTTTCCTCATGCCATCACTGCTGAACTCATTCCCAATGTATTGTCTTATATATGAGTATATTTACCCATGTAATATTACTATTATCCTTCTCATCTTTTCTATTGCTTTCTCTTTTTGTCATATTATTACTCTGTTGTTTTTCCATCTACACTGAGAGCATAGCAGAGCAGAGCTGAGCATTAGCATGGGTCTTCAACCCCCAAGTCATGGCTCACTATTGAACCATGGCCTATTGAAACCATGGGAGAAATAGGCAAGTGCATGTGTGTGAAAATCCACTTGTGCAAGCGACAGGCAGAAGAATCTTGCACTTGTGGGCAAGATTCGTATGAGCGGAGGGTGCTTGTGCTCATGCATGAAGCTTCATTCGTGTAAATAGAGCTTCATGCACAAGTACACTCTACTCATACAAATGGAGCTTTGCATGTGAGTGTAACTCTCTGTTGTTCACACAAGTAGAGCTTCGCACAGAAGCACAAGCACCCTCCACTTGCACATGAAGCAATATTCTCACAAGTGGATCTGGCACAGGAAGCCAGAAAAGCTGGCAATTTCCAAGGAGCTATAACCTCATGTATGCCCATGCAGCAGATAGCAGCAGATGCCACAAGGGACGCACAAATGCCTCCATACAGCAGTCTGGACTTGGGGCTCTGAGGCTACGCGCACTTTCCATCAGGTCCGACCCTCGGCAGCAAGATAGAAACAGGGCTGGGGGGATGGGAAAAATAGTCTCGAGTTTACTTACTTGGTGCCTCAGCTCTTTCCACCTCCGGGAGAAAGTGCTGAAGATGCGGGATGGGGAAAGGAGGAAAAGAAGTGTGAGAAAGCCCAGGAAAGCAGAAGGGGGGGACACCACCACTTGCTCAAGGACGGTTGCTTTGCACCACTATGGAAACACAAGTCATGTCTCGGCACTTAATTCAGTGGCGAGTCTCCCCCCCATCCTCCTCAAGGTTCTCTCTCTCTCTCACACACACACACACATACCTGGTCTAACTGGGATAAATGATCCGGCGAGCTCCAGAGCAGCAGGCAGTGCGAGAAGGCAGAAAGCAGGTGATGCAGCCATGCCTTTCTTCCTTTCCCCCTGGGAAAAGGAGGACGTGGGCGACAGAAGCCAGAGCATGCTGCAGCCGCGCCTTTCTTCCTTTCTCCCCCAGGAGAAGGATACAGGTGATGGAGGCCAGAGCATGCTGCTGCCGTGCCTTTCTTCCTTTTCCCCCAGGAGGAAGACACAGGTGGTGGCGGTCCTGGGAGGATGAAAGGAAGAAAGCGAACATCCGCAGCGGTGATATTCCGGGAGGGCAGGATGGACAGAAATACTGGGCTGCTGCACATGGGCACCTCCACCGCCCCTCTCAGCCCCAGCACAATAGAGATGCCCCCCAAGGGCCAGCTGCCCACTCGCTGGCCAGGCCAGGCCAGGCTGGAAGCGGCACATCCCCTGGGAGAAGGAAGAAAACAAGCGGCGCTGCTACTCTGGCCTCCGTCTCCCTTCTCCTGGGTGGAAAGGAAGAAAGGTGTGGACACAGCAAATTGCTCACATGTGCAGCCTGGGACAGGTGAGCAGACAGATGTGCAGTCCCACCAGGTGAGCCGAGGGATTGGGGGGAACAGCTAGCGAGGCCGCAGCCAGCGCTCCCGCCTGGGATGGGGCTGTGCCAGCAATGAAGCGAACCCGGGAACAGTGGAGGGGCCCTTGGCAAGCTCGGGGGACAGTGGGGGAGGGAGGAAAGCTTCTGGGACACTGGGGGGACTAGTGTGACTCACAGGCTTACCTGTGAGTAGGAAGATCAGAGCTGCTTAGTTGGGGCACCGGGCCAGGCCCCATGTGGGAAGGCAGGTTAAGCCATGGGGACCAAATGTGGAATAAGGAAGGACTGGGCAGAGTGAGAGAGAATCGTGTGGGTGAGGCAAGTGAGCGACCAGTGACTGGGTAATCAGTTCATGGGCATGGCCAGCCAGAAGTCGCTACTGGTTTGAGACCCACACCAAATTATCACTGACAGTTCTCCCGATCCGGTGTGAACCAGCTGAATGCCACCACTGGTCTAAAGCACATCAAATAACAATAAGGGATGTGTAACTTGTCAGATAAGTTGGATGAATCTTCTCTTTGGAAGAAAAAAAGTTTTATTAGATATATAGGTAGGTGCTTTCTTTATTTATTTGGTCTGCTTCTTAATGCAGTTCAAAGTGTTGTTCTGACCTTTAAAGCCCTTAATAGCAGAGGTCCTGATGAAAGGGCCTACTTCTCTTCGGTCAAAGGACTCTATCAGGAACCAGAAGAGTCTTCTCAGCTGCAGTGTCTGCCTTTTGGAACAGATCTAAGGTAAGTTCTGACCCCCTCCTTCTTCAATAGCTAAAATATTAGCTTTACTGGGTGGCCTGTGGACCAAATGGTGAAGTTCCATGCTGGAGGTGGCTGCTGGATTGAAGGCAAATTCTACTCCCTCCACTTTGCGATCTGGTCTCCATCCATTCATCTTCTTAGTTATCATATTGATGTATGGTTGTTGTGTTCTTTTTCATTTATTTTGTTGTTCTATTATTTAATTTCTGTTCTGTTTACACTCCTTTCATTTTCTTCCTTTTTCTTATTGCAAGTCATGTAGGGTAGCTCCACAGGAAGAAGTGTGGCAAATAAATTAAATATATAAATTTGTCACGTACGTAAATAATTTAAGAACGAAAATTTCAAAGAAATTTCTAAAAATGTTTTTTTTTAATCGTAACATGCTATTTGAAAGTGCTCAAATATTGGAACTCTCAATAATATACATCTCATTTGTTTCATTACATGAACAATAAATGCTGATTGCAGCAGGCAGCATAATTTTTTTCTTAAAAATATGCTATATTTCTTTTGTAACTTATAATTAGATATTTGTCAAATGCATTATGTCTTCTTGATAGTAACTGACTAATATATACCTATTTTTATATTATAAAATGTAAATAAAAACTTGTGCCTACTTTTCTGATATTAAAAATCTAATTTATAAGGAAATTTTTCAAATATCATAAGATGAATTCATTGCAGGCCTACCTGATGAACTTGCAAGTAATTATTGAGAAGTACTTTAGCAAAAGATCAAGATCAATGATGGGATTCACATTTTTTTACTACCGGTTCTGTGGACGTGGCTTGGTGGGCATGGCAGGGAAAGGATACTATAAAATCTCCAGTCAGAGTGGGATTTGCCGGTTCTCTGAACTACTCAAAATTTCCACTACCGTTCTCTAGAACTGGTCAAAACCTGCTGAATACCACCTCTGATCAAGATGTAATTATGTTCCTTGAGCATATACAAATATTTCCTAAATTACATAGATCAACATACTGTAAACTCAATTTAATGCAAATGTAGCTAAGATGCATTAAAGTTTCCACTGTATACACAATGCACTATAATACAGTAGACAGATGAATACCAATGTAGGCAAAAATTGGATTATACAAGGCTTTCTGAAATAAAATGACAACATAATCAGAGAGATCCTATAGGATTATGCTAGTGGTTTGAAACTGGACAACAATTCATAAGAATATTTTTTTCAATTAGACTAAGAAAGCATATAATATAGAATATCATTTATCACAAAAGCCCATCAAACTTCTATGAAGTGATCCATAACTAAGGCATGAGGCAATAGCCATCTTTTTATTATAGGTAGTCTTCGACTTACAGGCACAATTGAATCCAAAAATTCTGTTGCTAACCAAGACAGTTATGTTTTGTCACATTTTGCAACCTTTGTTGCCACAGTTATTAAGTGAATCACTTCAGTTGCTAAGTTAGTAACACAACTATAAAGTGAATCTGGCTTCCCTACTGTCTTTGACTGTCAGCAGATCACAAAATGTGATCACATGATTTAGGACACTACAACCATCATAAATATGCATCAGTTGCTAAGCATCCAGATTTTGATCATGTGACCATGGGAATGTTGCAATAGTTGTTCAGTGAAAGTCATAAGTCACATTTTTCAATGCTGTTGTTCAAACAATCACTAAATAAATGGCTGTTAGTCAAGGACTATCTGTATTATTGCCACCTCTTAGTGTTATCTTTAAAACTCAAGCACCCAAGTTGGCATGGAGGTAATAAGGACTTGTTCCTTGAATTCAAGAGACACCCATTTTGCAAAGTGGCTTTCCCCCCCCTCTCCATCTCAGTAATATAAATACTTCAACAAAGTAAAAGGGAGGGGTTAAATTTTTTGTAGGATACAGAAACAAATGATACATACATACAATATATGTGATGCATCTAAAGCAACAATAAAAGACACTGATTAGATGTAAGAAAATACAAACACCCTTTAAAATTGCTACATTTTCCCTTTCCCCATCTAGGATTGTTTCTTTAATACCTACAGCACTCAGGGACTCCAGAATAAGTTCCCTGTTATTTGATTTATAAATAGTCTTATGAATAGGCTAGTATTCACATATACAAATAAAAAAAAGAATGGTTTTGGCTAAAAATAAAATATAGTTTCTCAAACCAAAATGAGAGGTCATGCTAAAATGCTAATATCATTTTTATGAAAAGGCTAATAGTGAAGCCTTAAATTCCAAGTCATAATAATTTGAGACATTACCATAAACTATTATGAATAATTGCCTCATCTGCAAATTTAGCAATAGAGGGAGCCCTTTTCTCTCTAGGAATTGGTTGCAAGCACCTATGCTATGAAGACTCTGTTCCAAAATCCTATTTCGATTTTGGGACAAATCTTTTTCAATCAGTCCTCAAAGACAAGACAATTCAAGGAGTCTGGCATAGAGCGTTTGCAGCAAAAGGTCCTATAGGTGCCAAACTCAAAGAGTTGGAGGGGAGGCACATGATGCGGACCACTGGCTGGTCCTGCTCCATTCCATGTGATTGGGACAGGGACAGTGGCTACCCAGTGCATCTAGCAGGCCGGACTACATGCCTCTTCCCTCTGCCTCTGCCTGCGACTACTGCCACCGCCACAGGCCAAGACAAACTGCCTACTCCATCCCGTCTGTTTTGGCTTGCAATTGGAGAGCAGGTCGCCGCTGGTCAACTCCCTGGCCTGTGCATGGATGTGTTCACCTCGTGCACCTGATGCACCTTGGCTAATAGTGGGCTGTAGCCACCACCAAGGCTGCCAGCAGTTCACAAAGGTCTATTAGACTGCTGCCATTGCCACCTGGAGCACCAAGCCCGCCCAGCTCAAAGGAGGCAAAGCGGCCAGCTAGAAAGCCCAAGTAGAGGTGGTAGAGCATGCCCAGGCCCAGCAGGCAAAAGACAACTACCACAACAAAGGAAAGCCAGATCCCTATCAGTGCCATAGCTACCCAGGCAGGATTGTGTCCATCCCATCTGTCTCTGCTGGGCCTGGGTGGCCATGGAACCAATGGGGATTTGGCTTTTCCCACTCATGGCCTTTCTACCTGGCCGCTGCACCACTTTCAGGCTGGGTGGGTCTGCTGAGTGATGGCAGTGGGTTTGCCAGTTGGTGGCGGGAGTGAAGCTGCCAGCTGAGGGCTGGAAAATATTGGGTCCTATACACGAAGGCCACTGAGTGAGCAATACCTGATGGTTTCTGGAATCACCTTGAAGCAGCATCGCCTTGCAGCAGCAGCAACACCCCCACCCTACCCCTTGTTGCTCATCTCCTATGAGACGAGCCTCTCACCCACCACCCCATCCACTGGAGACCCCTAATTCCCTCTCCAACAATGCCTGGCCCACATGAGTTACATCAAGCTGGCCACACCCCTTGGGCCACACCCAATCATCCATGACCACCCCGACTACACTCCCCATCCCCATCCCAACCCCCGAGGACAACCACAATTATGATGCAGACAGCAATGTAATTGAGTTTGATATCCCTGCCTTAGAGGGAGTCCTCTTGTCTTGGGGGCTGGCTGAAACAGTCTATTCTGAAATTCAAGCAGGATTTTCAGCCATAGAAGAGTCTACAGTCCCTGTTAGTATAGCAAAGTAAGAAACGAGATGCCATAGGCAGGTTGCAGAGACCTAACACAGGGAGCTTTTTTACTTCACTCAGAGGCGAAAAATCATGGATTTCAGCAAAGAGAATTTTCAGTGTCTGCTGAGAGAGATTCACACTAAAAGACTGCAGCAGGCCTCTCATACCTCCCCACCCCCAGGCAGTCCACACTCCTTGAGAATGAATTTACTTAACAACCCAAAAGTTAACAACCACAACAACTAGGTAATCCTTGCTTAACACCATTTGTTTAGTGACCATTTCAAATTACAATGGCACTGAAAAAATGACTTAAAACTGTTCTTCTACTTATGGTTATCATAGCATCTCCATAATACATGATCCTGCTCCTGAATCTTATCAACTAGCTCATACTTACAACAGTTTCAGTGTCCTGCAGTCCATGTATTCATCATCTGCAACAGTCCCAGCCAACTTCCAAAAAGTTTGAACATCTGGCAGACAGCGTGATGAACCATAATATTTGAATACCACTGGCATTGACAAAATCACTATCAATCTATTGTAAAAGGCAGCTTTACTTTGAACAGTTAACATCCTTCAACAATATTTTTAACCATTAAACAATATCATCTGCCTATTCCAGGTTTTGGAGAAAGACATGATAGGTGGATAACAATGCCAAATCCAATCTCAATATCTGGCTGACTATGCAATTAATCCTCATCATATGATTTTCTGACCATGTATGCATTTACAAGCAAAATTTGTGTGCCTGACAATAAAATACTTCAGCATGAAACTCAATTAAAGTCTGGAAAGTTCTAATTAACTAATTAAGTTCTGGCCTTGTCTGATGTTATGAATTTGCATTTAGTAGTTTTTATTTCTTTTCTGGAAAATGAATTTTGGTGCCAGCAACAAAATTGTACCCCCAATAAATTATAGACCAGGGGTCACCAACCTTTCAGACTTCAGGGACTACTAAATTCATAATTTTAAATCCCACGGAATACAAATATGAATCCAGAGTGCCACTCTCTGAAGCACCTGGACTCCAGTGACGTGATGAGGTCCTTCAGGCACTTAGCTTGGCCGTCTGTTTCTGCAACCTTAAACACTCAAAGAGCCATTTGGACCAGTTTCCCACAGAAAACAAAACACCAGGAGCCATAAAACCTGGGTGGGCGTGGCAACTCGACATCACTCCCACCCAGTTACATGACTCCCCTCCCAGCCACGCCTACCCAGGTTTTGTGGCTCCCAATAAGTGGTGGGATTCAAAAAATTTTATTACGGGTTCTGTGGGCTTGGCCAACTCAATGTCACTCACATCAAGGGGTGCCTCGCAGCCATTCCTTGTCACACCCAGCCTCAATGTATCTATAGTTCTGTAAAATTTTTCACCTTTTTTTGACTTTATTATCTATTATCTTACATACTATAGGTGTACTTTCATGGACCATTGAAAGAAGGAAATGGCTCACTGCTTTGCCCAAGAACATGATAGGCAACAGGCTTTTAAGGGGCTGCCAGAAAGAGGGGGGGACAATATATTTTTCAAAGCACCAGAAGGCAAACAAGGAGCAATGGATAGAAACTGAACAAAGAGAAGCAACCTGAAACAAAGGAGAAACTTCCTGACAGTGAGATCAATTAACCAGTGGGCCTGCTTGTTGCCAGAGGTTCTGGGTGCTTGAACACTGGCAAACAAAACATAAAAACATCAACTCTCTTCCATAAGTGTACAAACAGTGTGTCGGTTGGTTTACAAATTTTTTGTGCATTGATTTCATAGTCTCAATTACAGTTACATTACATAATAACTCATATTATCAAAAACTGAATATCCTAGTATTATTATTAATCAATTATTTGACTCTAATTTTGTTCATTCATACTTTGTGAGATAGCTATACTTTACTTAGTTTATTTTATAACAATTCATATAGTCCTTCCAAATCTATCCTAAAACCATTTTATATATGTAATAATAACAATAATAACAAGAAATACATCTTTATATATTCATTATTTTCTATAATTCTACATATTCTATTATTATATTTTGTTATCAAGCCATTGATAGAAAAGGTCCCAAATTTTGTAAAAAGTTTTTAAGAAAAACTGGACAGCCATTTCTCTGAAATGGTATCAGGTTCCTCCCAAGATCCCTTCTGTGTTATTCTGTTATTCTGACACCTTTCCCAGGACCTCTACTGAGAGTTTGATATCCTCAGTTTTTCTGCCTGAGCAGAGGGTTAGAGTCCATAGTCCCTTTCAACTCTGTTAAACACATGTGTATTTATGCTCTGGACTACAGACACTGAATGCATGAATTGTAAACCCTGAAAAATACCTGGGCAAAAGAAAGGCAGTAAAATCACTCTAGGTCTGTGATGGCGAACCTATGGCACATGTGCTGGAAGTGACACACAGAGCCATCTGTCCAGACATGCCAGCTGTTGCCTGTTGTTCTTCTGGCATCCAGAGCACAGGCCAGCTGATTTTTGTGCATGCATGTGTGCAAGAAACTGGAAGACTAGGCGGTCTTGTGCATGCCGGAAATCGGAATGTCAGCTTCCTGGCGTGACCTACTCTTCCGCTTTTCGGCACTCCTTCGCACATGCACCAGGGAACTGCTCTTCCTGTTTCTGGTGCTCCCCCCCTGCGTGCTCCCATTTCGGCACTCGGTGCTGAAAAGGTTAGCCAACACTGCTCAAGGTGTAGAGACAGTGTAAAATATTAATATATGATAAAATAATGGAACAATTAAAAATAAAAGCAAAGTTTTTTTCTCTCTCTCCCTTCCTTCCCATTTTTCTTTCTTTCTTCCTATTTGTTTTTCTTTGTTTCTCTCTCTCCCTTTCTTTCTTGCTTTCTTTCTCCCTATTTTTTTCTTTCTTTCTCTTTATTTTTCTCCCTTTCTTCTTTGTTGCTCTTTCTTTCTATTTTCATATTTTTCTCTAATTCTTTCTCTCCCTTCCTTTCTTGCTCTTTCTTTCTTTTCTTGTCTCTTTCTCTCACACACACAGACACCCTACTCTCTCCCTTCCTTCCTATTTCTTTTTCTTCCTCTCCCTTCCTTTCTTTCTTGCTCTTTCTTTCTTTCATGCTTTCTTTCTTTTCCTTCCTTCCTTCCCTCTAACTCACATACATACACCAAACTTTCTCTCTTGAAACACACATATCTGGTCGGGAACAAACTGATCCATTGTGCTCCAGAGTAGTGGGTGACGGGAGAACGAAGCAGCAGTCCCAGAACATCCATCCACCCTCCCTTTCGAAGTACCATGATGATGGTGGTAGTGGTGGGGCGGCTATGGGAAGCAGTCCAGAAGTTTCCTCCCTTCCTTTCATGGGACCTCTATTGCCCCTCTCAATCCCAGTGCAGCAGAGAAGGTGAACAGCTGTGGCATGCTCTGGCCACTGCCATTGCCGCATCACCCTGAAGACTGCCTGCTCGCCCATCTGCCAGCTGCACTGGCCCAGAAACAGCGCCCCACCTTGGCCTCTTCCTGCCTGGCTGCTGGTTTCTTGTGCATGTGCTGAGGGCATAGGTAGAATTGGAATAAAAGGCTGTGTGGCTGTGGCCGAAAGAACAGGGCAACACCCGGCATGAGAATGTGCAAGATTAAGCCAACAATTTTAAAAGCGAATTAATTATTCTCGAGTGCAGGTAGCCAAAACAAGGGTAAAACAACTCTCAGAATCCTGAAGGAATTCTGTTGCTTCGAGCAGAAAATACCTCACACAGCTCAGGGAAGACAGACAAGGCACGCAGCCATGAGGTGGCACTCAAGATGGTCTCCAGCAGTTAAAGTCTTTTCGCGTGCTTTTCAGCAGCAGCTTCTCACCTTGCAAACTGAGCCAGAGCTCAAATGAAGCCTGAGCTCTCAAATCAACAGAAACGGCGGAGAAAGGGAATTAATCCTAATTAACTTCCCCATTGAAGAAAATGGCATTTGGAGGGGAGGTAAAGGCGATACGACTTTTAAAATGAAATATCAAGCCGCTAACAAGCAAATGGAATAAAGACAGAGCGGCAATCAAAACTGGCAGAGGTAAGAAAATTTTATCTGTGGGGAGGTGGAGCAGAGCAGCTCCAAAAGCCTCCCACCACCTCTTTTTTTTTTTGGGGGGGGGGGGGCGGCGGCACGAACAGTGCTTCCCTTAAACCGGACTCTCAGACTGATAAGGATTGAAGGCTAAAGACAAAGGAAAAAACCAAAGGAAAACCGAATTGCAATCAAACTTGCTAATGTTCTTGTTTCAGTCAAGGAAGTATCCAAAGCACTGCCTGTCTCGCATGAGGCTGAGCAAAAACTGGGGAACGCTGAGGAGTCACGTGGTGGGGGAGGAGCGTTCCACAAATCAAGCTAGGCCTGTGAATGCGGAGACTAAGCACCTCCCACTACTGGATGCTCTGAAGAGCTCATAGGAGAAAAAACTGATCACAATGAATATAAATGGACTTAATTCAGCTGTTAACAGAAGGAATTTTTTTTCACACATTAGAGAAACTAAAATTTGATATAATTTGTCTACAAGAAGGACATATTAAAAAACAATATGAACATATGAACAATATGTTGTTCATATAAACAATATGAACAATATGAATATGGTTGATACAGCTAAAATTAGGGAAAATATTTACTTCTTTGACTCAAGAGGAGTGGTTTTATATATTAAAGAGACCATTTTAGCAAAATTGATTTATACTGATGAAGACGAAAGAGTATTAATGGTGGAAATAATGGACAATAATACGAAAACACTCTTGATTGCAATTTACCCTACGAACAATAAACAAGAAGAATTTTATAAAAAATGACACATGAAAATAATTGAACTGGACTGTGTCAATATAGTTATGATGGGAGATTTCAATGGAATTGTACACAATAAACTGGACTATATAGCAAAAACAACAAAGCAAAATAGAAAGACTCTCCCCAAATCCTTTTTTAAAATAATAGATGAAATAAACTTAAAAGATATATGAAGAAAGAAATGTTAAAACCAAACAATACACTTTTTACTCAAATAGACATTTATCATGGTCCAGAATAGATATGATTTGGACTTCAACATCTAATATCTAACAATAACAATATCTAATATTCAAGAAACAAATCAAAACAAGTACTTGGGCAGACCACAATCCAATGACAATAAAATGGAATGGACAAAAAAGAAGATCGAGATGGACGTTAAATAATACTATTCTGAAGGAGAAGGCGGATGGAGAGAGAATTGGCTTTTTTCTTTAGAGAAAATAAAAAAGAAGATACTTCAATCCAGAACGTATGAGACACAATGAAGGCATATGCTAGAGGCTTGATAATAGACTACACAAGGAAAAGGAACATTAGGAAAAGGCAAGCCACGGAAGCTTTAGAAGATGAGTATAAAAGACTTGAAAAAGAATTACAGAAAACACCACAGAAAAAAAGACATCAAGCTAAAACTCGATACAATTAAACATAAAATGAGTTTAATAGAGAAAGAAGAATTAGAACAGAAAATTAGAAGTGCTAAAGAGAATTATTTTGAGGATGCAAACAAATCAGGTAGATGGTTAGCATACAAATTGAGAAAGGAAAAAGAATCAAGGAAAATACCGCAGTTAATAGATGATCAAGGTCAAGTTTGCCACGGCAATAAAGAGAAGGAAATCATTCAAGACTTTTATGGGAAATTATATGAGCAAGAGAATACTGATGAGGAAAGAGTTAAACAGTATTTACAGAATGCTAATCTACGTAAGATACCTAAAGAGACTGAAAAAATGTTAGAAAGCAATATAACCATGATGGAGTTAACTGAAGCACTTAAGAAACAAAATAATGGGAAGGCACCAGGCCCAGATGGACTTCCGACATAATTCTATAAAACATTACAAGAATCACTGAACCTCCCATTGCTAGAAGTCATGAATGAAATTATGCTAAAGAAGAAGATACCTAAAACATGATCAGAAGCCTATATTACACTTATTCCAAAAGAAGAGACTGATCCATTACAAATTAAGAATTATAGACCCATTTCTTTATTAAATGCAGATTATAAAATTTTCGCATCAATATTGGCAGAGAGACTCAAAAAATATTTAAATAGTTTTATTCATCCTGACCAAAATGAATTTCTGCCAAAGAGACAAATTAAAGATAATATGAGAGTAATATTGGACACTTTGGAATATTATGAGGCACACCCTGAAAAACAAATGGCTTTGATATTTTAAGATGCACAAAAGACATTTGATAATGTGAACTGGAGATTCATGTTCTTATTATTAGAACAGAGGGACTTCGCCAGAAAATTTATTCAAGCAATACAAGCCATATATTATAAGCAAACGGCAAAGGTAAATGATAGAGGGAGAATTAACAGACTCTATCAATATAAGAAAAGGTACAAGGCAAGGTTGCCCACCATCACCTTTGCTATTTATATTAACTTTGGAAGTGTTAAATAGAAACATTAGAGATGAAAAGAGTATAAAAGGAATGAAAATTAAAAAGGAAGAATTTAAATTGCAAGCTTTTGCGGATGACTTGGCCTTTATTTTAGAAGATCCTCTAGAAACAGTACCAAAACTATTGGAAAAGATAAAGGCATATCGCAAAGTGGCGGGCTTGAAAATAAACAAAGATAAGACAAAGATTTTGACAAAGAATATGCTCCTTAGACAAAAAGAAGAATTGGCAGATGTATTGAAAATTCAACTCACGAACAAGGTTAAAGCCCTGTCACACAGCACCAACGGATGGAAAGAGGATGTAAAACAGAGAGAAACACTTCCCATCCGTTGGTTAACGCGATGCATCCGTTCTGTACTCACTGAGTCCGTTTTCCATACTCTCTATCCATCCAGCATCCATCTACTGACATTTCATCCGCTCAGAAAGTTTTGAGCTGCACAAAAGTTTTTGAGCGGAAAATTTGTCCGTGTCTGTTATGTATCCGCTACGCATACGGGGAACATCCGTTATACATCTGTCATCATCCGTTACGTGTCTGCTATATCCGCTAGGCATCTGCTGCGCATCCGCGCAACTCAAATCCGCTCCAGCAGAAAACGGACATAGGGAGGAAGCGAAACGGACACGGAATAGACATGCAACGTTAGTAGCACGGACGTGGAAAGGATGAAAGCGGATGCAGCTCACATACAAAGCATTAAAATGGAAAAAACGTCCATATAAGGGACGTATCTCAGATATTTAGGATGTCTGGAGGATGTCTAGAGGATACAAAAGGACACCGAGCGGAAAACCTATATTTCCTATAAAAAGGGGGAGGAACTCACCTGGATCTCACTTTCAGTCCAGCAGCCCTGCTGTGCAGACTTCTTCAGCCTTCATCTGGCTCTTGCTCTTCCACAACATCCAGTCATCTCCACCATGGATTGTCACACACTCCTTTTGGTAGCCGCCATCGTTATACAACAGTGTGAAGACCTCTACAGGCTCTTTCACCTATTCTATGTGAAGAAAAGGAGGCGTCCAAGAAGTGTCTGGGTCCGAAGATGGATCGCGAGAAGAGCAGAGTACGGACTGTATAAAAAAGCTGATGGTGGAGCTGAGGAACGAAGACACTCGTAAATTCCAGAACTTCATAAGGAAGTCGCCAGCCATGTTTGACGAAGTTGCGGAGTGGCTGAGACCCAGGTTGACCAAGGCAAACACCAACTTCCGGCCCAGCCTGGACCCTGGGCTCAAGGTGGCACTGACTCTGGGCCACCTGACCTCCGGGACCACGTACAGGAGCATGCAGTATGCCTGGAGAGTGCCACACAACACCATCAGCATTGTGGTCAGAGAAGTGGTGCAGGCCATCATCGAAGAATACCTGGAGGAGCTCCTCCAGTGCCTCTCCACTGAAGAAGGATGGAAGAAAGTTGCAGAGCAGTGGTATCATAAGTGGAACTTCCCCCACAGGAAGTTGGAGCCATAGATGGGAAGCACGTGGCCTGCAAAGCTCCACCCAACTAAGGGTCCACTTATCACAACTACAAGGGCTTCTTCAGCATCATCCTCTTCGCCATGGTCGATGCTGACTACAAGTTCATGTATGTCGATGCTGACTACAAGTTCATGTATATCGATGCTTCAGGCAACGGGTCATCTTCAGATACCCAGGTATACAACACCAGTCACCTCAAGGAGGGGCTGGAACGCAACCTCATCATGGGCTCCCCAGATCCAGACCCCCTGCCCAACGACACACAAGGTATACCCTACTTCATCGTGGGGGATGACGCCTTCTCCCTCAGACCCTACCTCATGAAGCCCTACACTTCCAGATGCCTCACCCGTGAAGAGAGGATCTTCAACTACAGGCTGTCCAGGGCAAGGCGGGTGGTGGAGAACGCCTTTGGCATCCTGGCCAACAGGTTCCAGGTACTTCTCACCACCATGCAGCATCGCCCAGAGACCGTGAGGAACATCGTGGAAGCTTGCTGCATCCTGCACAATCTCATGCGCACCCGCTACCCAGTGTTGCAGAACAGACTCATGGACTGCCAACAAGGCAATGGGGACATGGAGCCTGGTGTATGGAGGAAAGCACGAAACCTGATAGATACTGTGGATGTGCAAGGCCCCAACAGAGCTTCACGTGAACGGAAGAAGCAGCGCAACCTCCTGAAACACTGGTGCAACTCCCCAGCTGGAGCAGTGGAGTGGCAGGACAGGATGGTAGATGCTTAATGGATGCTTCCTTCAGCCTGTCTCATCACACTGATGAGATTGTGCCATGTATGTTGAGTGGCCCTACAATGAATAGGGAATTTAATAAAGAGTTGTGTTTATGTTGAAATGTGTTGATGATTGATTGAATTTTTTTTGATAATAAAGGGCCATAGGTGTGGTACCTGGGAGGGTGGACCATACAGTCCTACTATGCTTTTACTGGAGGTTTATATATCCCACTGCTATCCTTACCCATCCCACAGCTATTACCCATCCCACAGGTATCCCTGCCCATCCCATTGCTATCCTTACCCATCCCACAGGTATCCCTGCCCATCCCACTGCTATAACTACCCATCCCACAAAAATGCAAAGGCTTAAACCATTTCTAAAAGTTTCCACCAAGACTTTATTGACAAAAAGAACTGAACCAAGTGTGTGAAGCAAAGATAAACTTTATTAATAACAAACTGTAAAAGCAAAATGACCCAAAGTAAAGTGTCCCAAGCAAAGATAAAGTCAACCGGTAGCATCCCAGTCTCTGGCACTCTGAGGCGTGCCCATAGTCTCAGGGGTGAAGGGTCCAGGTGCTGTGGAGTGCTGGTCTAAGGCGCCATTGGGGTGCCTGGCCCCGAGAGGACAACAGGGGATGGTGTGTGGAGGAAGCTCTCAGAGAGCTGGCTCAGTCCTGTGATGTTGAGAGCCCCTTCCTCCATGACATGGGGTGTCAGTCCCAAGACCGATGACAGATGTTCTGAGGCCGGGCTTGGCTGTGGGGTGGAGGAAGGAGGAGTGTAGTGGGGCTATCTGTCTGCAGGTGAGCGAGGTGAGGCGAGGGTGGCATCTGTGGCATGGGTGGTATCTGTGGCGTGGGTGGCATCGGTGGCATTCGATGAACCTGTGGCTGGATTGGGAAGGGCTGCCTGTGCTGCTGGAACTCCTGGTAGCCGTAGCCTTGGTAGGTGAGGACCTGTGGAAAGCCTTAGAAGGGCTGTGACATCACCTGGGGTGGAGGAGCAGACCAGGACTGGGTCGGAGCAGGTTCAGCTGGGCCTGGAGGGTTGTGCAGAAGACCGGTGATCCTGTCCTTGATCACCTGTTACTGTGATTCGGACATGTCCATGAGGGTCTGGTTGACGTAGGTGAGGAAGGGCTTGCGGTTTGAGGATGGTATGTCGGTGTGTGCCAGCTGAGAGAGGAGATCTACACTGCTTTTGATGTTGTCCCTGATCTCCAGTAGGACAGTGTGGCTCTGCCCCTCCAGTCTGGCTCTCTGCCTGCTTTCTGTGGAGGTGGAGCTGGGGGTGTGTGTGGGTTGGTTTCTGGTGGAAGTGCCCTCTCCTTGCTCCCACTGAGTCAGGGGGTCCTCCATGTGCTCCGACACGGGGAGTGCATCTGTTAGGGGGGGTCTCCATTGTGGGGTGCTCCACAGATACCTGCCTGGACACAGGAGCTGACTCTTGGCCAGAAGAGGACTGGCTCTCTGTGGACTGCCTGAGAGAGAAGGTTGTCAGAGGGGCTGCTCCTCGGTGGCGGATCTCACCCTCCAAGAAGCTGCACTTGGCCATTACATAGGTCTCCCGGTCGGTGAGCTTGACCGCGGCCTGGCCAGACTTCTTGAGGTGCAGCTTCCCATACCAGATGTGCATGTGCTTCCACCAGCCGAGGAGCACCTCCGAAGTGTAGTCCAGGCTCTCCGCCTTCTCTCTCCAAGCAGTCTGCTTCCTCTTGGTGTCTCGATAGAGCCTGTGTCCCTTCCGCCATAGGTACTCATGTTCCTCTTCGATGGAGTATTGCCTCCTTGCCCGTTCTCACGTATGCCTCTTTCTCCCTCTGGCAGGGCCATCTGGGCCCTCATCAGAGGGGCTTCGAGGTTCTAGGGGCTGCCCCACCACACCACCACCAGCAGCAGCAGCAACAACAACAGTAGCAGCAAAAGGAGCACCAGCAGGACCAGCAGCACCAGGATCAGCAGCAGCAGAGTAAGCACTAGTAGCACTAGCAGCACCAGCAGCACCAGCAGGACCAGGAGCAGCGCCAGCAGAGTAAGCACCAGCAGAAGCACCAGCACCAGCAGAGTAAGCACTAGCAGAAGCACCAGCACCAGGAGGAGCGCCAGCAGAGTAAGCCCCAGCAGAAGCCCCAGCACCAGGAGCAGCACCAGCAGAAGCCCCAACACCAGAAGAGTCAGCCCGAGCAGCAGAAGCCCCAGCAGAAGCAGAGTCAGGGCTAGAAGGTGGGATGGTGGCCCTGTCCTTCTTGCCAGGGCTGGCAGGAGTAGGCACAGGCTTCCTCTTCTTCCCCATGGTTGTTGGCTGGAGATGTGTCTGGCAGCAGGTCTTTCTTCTGAATGGTGACCTGCTTGCGAGCTGTATCCTTTTATATCCGCGGGGCTGACGCAATGCATCCTCCCCGCATGCTCAGTGAACGCTTTGCATCCGCTAGGTATCCGCTAGGCATCCGTGATGCATCCGCTGAATCCGCTCTGCATCCGTTCCTTCCGCTGCGCGTCCGCTTTGCTGTGCTCCCCCCGGAAGCCCTGAGGATGTGCCATCTGCTTCCATCCGCTTCCAACCACTAGGCTTCCGTGGAGCATCCGCTTTACATCCTGGCTACGTCCTCCCCCCATCCGTCCCTTTCCGTTGTTATCCGCTCTCTTTATGCAAATTCGGGGTACTTTTGTGAGCGGATAACGGATGGAACATTTTCTCATCCGCTGTGTCCTTTTTACATACTTTTTGCATCCGTTGGCCTATGTGACAGGCCCTTAAGTGTTTGGGGATACATTTGACAGCAAGATGTAGTACACTAAAAGAGAACAACTACACTAAACTTAAAAAACAGAGAGCACTAGATTTGATGAAATGGGAGAACCTACAATTGTCACTAATAGGGAGAATTTCAACAATCAAAATGAATATTTTACCCAGAATTCTATATTTGTTTCAAACAATACCAATTAGGCTTGGAAAGGACTACTTTGAAGATTTAAACAAAATTGTGTTGAAATATATATGGCAAGGTAAATAAGCGAGAATAAAATTAAAACTTTTACCACATTGCTAGAATTAGAGGAGGATTTGTTCTGCCTAACTGGGAGTTGTACTACCAAGCCACAAACTTGATATGGGTTAAGGAATAAATATCATTAATACTAGATTGTTGACATTAGAAGGACATGATTTGTTGTTGGTGTGGCATTTTTATGGTATAAGGGAACTAAAATACAGGGTTATTTTAGAAGACATCATATACAGGAGTCTCTGTGGTTAAATTGGGAGAAGATTAAAAGACAATGTTATTAGAAAATTCCAGTCTGGTTTTCTACCATAGAAGCATTTTCTTATCCTATAACATATAAGAAGGAACAAACAGTTAGATATGGGGAAATTTTGAATGAAAAGGGTGAACTTAAATCGATGCAAAAACTAGAGGAACAAGGTATAAAGATGAATTGGTTTTCTTATGCGCAAATACATTCAAGGTATTAAAAAGATTTTAAAACAGAAGGTTTCTATAATAAATTGACTGATTTAGATAAGATTTTGACAGGTACTGATGAAAAGATGATTAAAAAACTGTATGGATATTTATTAGAAATTAAACTAGAAGAAAAACAAGTTAAAGAAAGTATGATTGCTTGGGGGAAGAATTTTGGATATGGGATTGATCTAGAGAAATGGCAAAAATTGTGGTCTCAAAATTATAAAATGACAATGTCAACAGCATTTAAAGAAAATTTGTATAAGATGTTTTACAGGTGACATTTTCCCCTGACAAGAATAGCAAGAATGTTCAAGAATAAATCTGAAAAGTGTTGGAAATGTCATCAGATACCTGGCTCATATTACCATATGTGGTAGACTTGTGCGGATGAAAAAAAATATTGGACTAAAATCCACAAGTAGTTGGAAAAAATGACTAAAAAGCATATAGATTTAAAACCAGATATATTTTTATTGGGAATTCTACCTGATACATACAGCAAAGATTTAAAATATTTGATTGTAAATGTATTAACAGCAGCTAGGATTGTATTGCTAAAAATTGGAAAAATGAGAAAATACCATTGCAGGAGGAAACTATCAAGAAAATCCTGGAATGTGCTGAAATGAGTAGATTGACATTTGAAATTAGAGAACAAGAGGATAAACAATTTTACAAAATTTGGGACCTTTTCTATCAATGGCTAGATAACAAAATATAATAATAGAATATGTAGAATTATAGAAAATAATGAATAAAGATATATTTCTATTATTATTATTATTATTATTATTATTATTATTATTATTATTATTACATATATAAAATGTTTTCAGGATAGATTTGGGAGGACTATATGAATTGTTATAAAATAAACTAAGTATAGCTATCTCGCAAAGTATGAATGAACAAAATTATAGTCAAATGATTGATTAATAATAATACTAGGATATTCAATTTCTGATTGATATTATGAGTTGTTATGTAATGTAACTGTAATTGAAACTATGAAATCGATGCACAAAAAATTTGTAAACCAACCGACACACTGTTTGTACACTTATGGAAGAAAGCTGGATGTTTTTATGTTTTGTTTGTTTTTGTTTGTCCCTAAAAATCAATAAAACTTAACCCCCTCCCCCAAAAAAACCCCACATTTATTTTTGCATCCTCTTCTGCTGAATTATTTGTAGTCAAATTCCTAAGCCTTTTGATACTGGAGGCAAAAATGTAAGAAGTGTACAGCAAGATTCTTTCCCAGTCCTCACTCATTTAATAGGACCAACTGATCAGGTAGTTGCATTTTTCTGCCTCTTTAGAACCACAGCCACCTCCCCCCAAAAAATCTACTGCAGTTTTTACTTTGCTATAACGTTCAGTCCATCTGGATAAACTCGCCCAAAAAGATTCTAAGCTATTTTGATTAACTCTTTCAGCAAACAGAACCCCAGGTGATATTCTAGTTCTGATTGTCTTATTATGTCTTCTCCTTGCTCCTTCCTTTTTGGCAAATGAGGAAACTGCTATGTTGCCATTGTTTCAGCTTAGCCCGGGGAAGACCATACTGCTATTTTGTCTGGACCAGCACTTGAATCTGCAACCTTAAAATTTTTGCAATTCTCCGAAAGATGCTCACGAATTCTTATGGGTTGCAACCTACAGTTTGAGGAATATTTGTTAAATTGTATTTATTTTATTTACTTATTAAATGTATATGCTACCCATCACACAATTCAGAGATTAGCTAGGTGGTTGAGTGTGAACTTGATGACATGACAATTAAATTGAAATATATCTAAAAAACACTACTCAAGGAACAGTCATTAATGTATTAAAATCAAAACTGGACACCAGTAAGACATACAGATATGTAAGAAACACTTTTGTTTAAATGAAGAGAATTCTTATCCAATACTGCATATGGATGATACAAAATTGTTTGCACATCTTAAACCACACAAACCAAAAATAATATTAAAAGACATAATGTAGAGCTTAGTCAAATAAGCTGGGAGTAGCAGTGTTAAATTTAACATTAAAAAATGAAAAATATCTTCAATTAGCAAACAACTATCAAATTCAACTACCAAATAGCATTGAAGATATATGGGGTGGTCATAGCACTCCAAACAATTGACTGTAAATTTAATATGAGCCAGCAGTGGCTGCAAAAAATATAATGCAACTTTAGACTATATTAGCGTAAGAATAATTTCCAAATCACAGGAAATAATTATATTCCATTCTACTTATTTAGGTTCCACTTCAGGTACTGTGTGCAGCTCAGAGCATACCACTTTAAAAAGAATTCAGAGAAATTTGAATAGGCTCCAATAACATGTCTCAGAAAGTTCAGACTGCCCCAGGACCTGTTCTACATAGGAATTATTGAGTTTGTTATTTGTATTTCTATAATGGCCTGTTTTTGTACAACAACCAAGCAGGACACATATAAATTTTAACAGATAGTTTAGGAACTGTAGAAAAAACAATTTCAACCAGCCTGCCTTCTATTGAGAACCTGTATATTAACGGGCCAGAAGAAGGACTGAGAAAATACATTCAGACCACTCATATTGTAGACATAAACTGTTGCAACTCCTCCCCTTGGGACACTGCTACAGGACACTACATGCCAAAACAACTATACATAGAATGTTTTTTCCCCTCATGCCATCACTCTGCTGAATATCTAATTCCCACAGGACTGTCTTATGCCTAAGGATATTTACCCATGCAGTAGAGCTATATTCTTCTTCTCATCTTTTCTACTATTTTTCTATTAATGTTGTATTACTTTATTACTTGTATGTACACTCAGAGCACCAAAGACACACTTGGCCAATCACACTTGGCCCCCCCAAAAAAATTATATTCCTATATCTACTCTACTACATTCTATTTTCAAAAAGAACAATTCAAGAACAAGAAACTAAATGCTATGAAGAAAGATTGAGAGAAATGGATATGTTTAGCATTAAGCATTTTTCAAATACCAAATAAAAGTCATATACAATAACTTTCTTATGTTAGAGTACAGAATATGGAATCATTGATAAAGGAGAATATTTGTAGTTCAGGGTTGAAACGAGGAGTCCTTAGTGCTCTCTGAGCTTAGTTGTTTTTTGCAGATGTTTCATTACTCAATTTAATATCATCAGTGTTAGCAGGCAGTAAGATTTTCTCTCAATTCATATTCTAGTGGGCTTGCCTGTCAATTGGTGGGAGAGGTCTTAATCATTCTTTGCTTGGTCTGGTTACTGTTAGCTTGTTTGGAAATTTCTTGATTGGGATATTATTTACTTCAGTCCAATGTTAATCTGCATGTTGACTGTTGGAGGGGTGAGGTGTTTTGAGGTTTTTTAATTCACTTTCTGGCTTGTTGATTATCTCTTTTGCACAGTATATACATGTTGTTCAGGTTTATATTATTGATTTGATATTAATATTGATTTGATATTGATAGCATTTTTGGACATAGCTTAGTTTAGGATGGTCAGTTTCCCCATGAAACTATGGTTAAATCTGTCCATATGCTCCTGGACCCCATCAATGGACATTCCTTGACTGACAAGGTTTGTAGCATGCTCCCTCTGCCAGCAAGGCTGGGGTGGGCCAATCCCATTGTAATAAGATGGTTCTTCAGATAGCCTGGATTGTCATGAAGGGCTTTAAAGACGATAACCAGTACCTTGAATTGCACTGTAAGCAAGCAAGCAACTAATGCAACTGAGCAACGATATTAGCATGGACCACCCTTGGAACCCCAACAACAGCCTGTGCCTTTTGCACCAGTTACACCTTTTGCAACCAATTGTAGCTTCCAAATACATTTCAAGGCCCATATACATAGTAATAATCTAGGCCTGAAATGACCAAGGCTTGAGTAATTGAGCATAAATATTCCCAATCCAAGAAAGATTGTAACTGATACACAGCATTTAATTGTGCAAATGGTCTCCTACCTATGACTTCTGCCTACTCTTACAGCAGGAATCCCAAGTTCAGGAGAACCCCCAAGTTGCGCATCAGGTTTATTTGGGGTTGTATAAAAACCCATCCAGAATTAGATATGTCAAACTTCTGGATCTCAATACTCCAAGCACTCAAAGTCATTTGGCCTTACCAGTCAAAGGGTTCAGTCAAAGTATTTTGTGCCCCATTGAGACGCTCAGTGAGATGCTCACAAGCTCCAGGCAACACAAGAGGGCAGAAATAGCATCACTTGGGGCACCATGAGTGGAAACATAGAGTTCACTATCATCTGTGCACTATCATCTGTGCATTTCAATCCATGGTGACAAATAATCTCACCCAGTAGCTTCATATATGTTTAAAAAAAGAGTGGAAAGAGTACTGAGCCCTGCAACATGCCATAAAGGAATGGCCCTGGATTTCTCACTGTCTATCAACACCAATTGGGACCGGCTTTGGAGAAAGAATTCAAACCAATGAAGGGGTTGCGTTTTCTAGCCCCAAATTGCACAGACAGCCCAAAAAGGTACCTGATAGTGTGAAGGCTGCTGAACCATCAAGGACAGCAAGTATGGCTGTACCCACCACCCACATCCTGCTCTCACCAAACATCATCAGCAAGTGTGACCAATGCTATTTCTATCCCATAACGGCCTATATCTTGACTAGAAGGGTTCCAGATAATCAGTTTCATCCATGACTCTTTGAAACTGCCAAGCAACCACATTCTCTACCACCTTCCCCAGGAAAGAAAGATTAGAAACTGGATGAAAACTGTCAAGGTAGGTGAGTTCGAGATGAATTTTTTTTCGAAATGGGCGAAGCAGGACCACTTTAAAAAAGCCCTGAGAAACTCTCCTTCAACAGTGAGGAATTAATAACTACTGAACCCACCTGGCAGTCACTATCCTGAAAATTTCCACCAAGCAAACAAACAAGGAATCAGTTGACATGTGATTGCACTGACAGCAGTGAGGACCCTGTCCACGTCATCACATCTAGAAGGATTGAACTGTTCTCAGATATCTGAGTAAAACTGTTCCTTGGACATCTCATAGGGACTAACACCACTGACATGTTCCAGCTGAGAGTGAATACAACTCAAAACTCTTCACAATCCAGTAAAAAAATGATTATATATTACTTTTTAATTGCAAAAAAATGAACAAACTTCAAATTTATTTAGGTATTTACTGATATGCTTGGTCAATCTAATATCAAATAGAAAACTATATTTTACAATACTAAGAAAGAGAACTGCTGATACCACATTGACCTTCTCAATGACAAAACCAGTGAACAAAGAAGCTTGACTTTTGTAAGAAATAAAATATATAAATATTATATTAAATGTAAATGACAAGCTGACATTCTGTTCTCAACTAGCATTACTAATAATCTTCACTTCTTTATAACAGTACTAAGTACAATTATTACTAATAACATTGAAAATATTACAAAATACTTTTTAATTATTTTAATAATCTATTTAAATAAAATATTTCAGGTTATGCTGAAATATTAACTAAACAAAAAAAATCACTTCATGTTACAAATTATAATACAGTATTATTATAGAATAATTTTTCTAATTTACTCATTTCAGTAAAAAAATGTAAGAGGTCACAGAACTATTTTAATAAATTCTAAAATATTTTAAAATTTTCAAATAATAATGTTATATAAAGAAAGTAAGTCATAATTTAATTATACCTTATTATAACGATCATGAGGAACAGACTGCAACACGATAGGTTCCATTGTAGAAACATTTGCAAACTGCACCTCGGGAATGTACAGAGCACAAACCACATGAGCCCAACCTATAAAGAGTTAATTTAATTTTATTCTTAACATTTTTGACAATGTAAATAGAATAAATTCATATCAAGAAGCTTCCATATGATTTGCATGTAATTTTAATTATTTAATATTCATTCTTTAACACATAACATATACAGACAGGATAAGATTATAAGATTATTCACAGTTACAAGCCTAACTTTTAAACAATGAAAATTATAATTAGACAACAAAAACTATGGTCTCATACTTTATTAACTCTTTTATTAATTACCATTAAAATCAATGTGCTTGTTTTATTCATATATTGCAGAAACTGGAGCATCATAATCAGGAAACACAAAGGCCTTTTAAAATAAAAACCTATTTCCATACAGATTTTTCTATAAAAGGCATTATTACATTCCTAGGTAGTTATCTAGAATAATATTTCATGCCATAAATCAAGACATGTTTTAGTGCTATTTCAATAGTATTCAGCATATTACACAGAAAAATAGAATTAATTCCTTGGTTACTTGCTATAGGCATACAGGTACAGATCTGCCTTATTTCATATCTCCTGCAGTTCTTGAAAAGGTCACAAATTTGTGCTAGAACAAGTGTAAAAATCTGGTATTGTTTCTTTATATCTGTAGCTTACTCTACAACTTTGCTAATTTATAAATTCCCTATATTATGTCCTGAATTGCTTCATATGAATTTCCCTGGCAGTTTTATGTAATAATTTCCTAAAATAAAAATAAAAATAACAGAATTGTGGAAATTTCAAAAAGCAATATAATTATTTCACAAAAAATAAAGTTCCATTCCCCCTAAATATATTTTAATATTTCCCCGAATAGAAAACATTACATATTAAAAGAATATAACAAGTATGACGGAATGATGGAAACAACCTTACATATTCCATGTTCTATGTGCTTCCTTCGTCTATCATAGTTTGCTGTCATACTGCATTTATTTCTGTTCCAGCTTTGTTTTTATAGATTCCTCTCCTTCAAATTATCCCTTTTAGTAAAAATTTCCTTGAATTCCAGTTTTACTAATTCATTATTCCAAATCATTATTCCAAATCATAAGTCTTATTTCTATAATGAAATTCGAGAAAATGCCTGTTTCATTTTTCAAAAGATAGAATGTTTAAAGACCAATGACTATATCTTATATAAAATTATCTTAAGAGATGAATTACTATAAAATGTTAGACTCCTAAGATATAAAACAAAGACCACTTAGTCATACAATCAACACCTCTAACTAAAAAGCTGGGATACACTCATTTCATTAGGTACTTTACTGTATAAGAATACTGTATTTTAGAATTATATAAAATGCAAGATCTTACAACCAAATTAAATAAGAAATGGATGTCATATGTTTGGTTTTTATCTTCTTTAAGACCTTTTGTAAAAACTCTAATCTGAACTGAATTGTAATGATAATGCTTTGCCACTGCGTGACCTCATGCAGGCAAGGTTATTCAGTGACTGCTGTTTGCTTTGTGACATTATACCATCATGATATTCCCTTTGTGATAAGCATTATTTTATGAAAAGCTGCATTTTATTCCAATGTAAAATAATAAGCAAAAGCCACCCATAAATATATTACTTCTCTTTGAGTCTCCGTGACTTATCCATTTTCTCTGAAGAAATCCACCAATACCTCCTTTGAAGAGAGCTTGATATGTGAGAACTTGATATGTGAAATTAGAATATTGCTTCTATAATATGGAACCTCTCCAAAGATTGTAACTTTGTGTTATATTGTATGCTATTATCTTTAACGAAGCCTTTATAATACAACAGGAAAACTGAGCTATTTCACTGAATCTGTACCATACATACCATACTATACATATATAAGGTCCACTTTTGACCTACTATTCAGATAAGAGCTACTTTTAGATGCTTATATATTCTGTCACATATACAATCAGTCCCAGATTTTAAAAAATGAGACCTCCTCCTTTTCTGTGTGTCTGTGTGTACAGAAAGAAAAATAGCAACACTCCCTACAGTTGGTGTACCTACAGAAACTTAATAATTTCTTCAAATTTTCAGCTACTTAAAGCTATAAATTTCTCAGTTGGAAGTTCCAACCTGTTTTCATTAAATTCAAAGTCTTTGTCAAAATCTTATTTCTCTGCTTATATTTCTTTGCTTTATCAATTGAAAAACTGCAGTTTCTAAAGCCTAATTTAAGAAATTGTACCACACTAAATGAAAAAAAGTTTATGTTATTTCTGTATCTATAACATCCAACTATAAATTATACAGTGGTGTCTAATCCTTTCAAATCTTCAATATTTCTGCATAACTATGACCTACAATGCAATCTTTTCTCCACATGTTCTAAAACTAGATAGAGAGAAACCATTGTTTTTAAAAATGAGTCAAAAATATACATATTCAGTGATTTATTGAGGAAAATGATCCAAAGCTATATATTTTTGTGTGATAAAAGTATGTGAACTTTTGCTTTCAGTAACTGGTATACAGCAATAACTGCAACTAAACGTATCCACTAACTGTGATTAATCCCACTTATCTTCTTGGAAGAATTATAACCATTCCCCCTTATACAACAGCTTCAATTCAGGGATGTTAGAAGGCTTGCACTTCAGGGCCCTCCACAATATTTCTATACAGTTAAGGTCAGGATTTTGACATGGCCAAAACATTAAATTTCTTCTGCTTCCTTGGTTGCAATTTGTTTTGCAAAATTGCCTTGCTGCATTCCTTTTAACTTCAGTTCATAGACAAATACTCTGAGATTCTCCTATAGAAATTGCTAGTACAATTCAGAATTCATAGTTCCATCAGTGTTGTCGGACCATCCTGGTCCAGAGCCAGGCACAAATCTTTACTGCCACCAGCATATTTCACAAATCGGATAAAGTTTCTGATACTGGCATGCAGTGTTTTCCCCTTCAGCCAAATATAACATTTTTAATTCAAGCCAAAAATTCTATTTCAGTGCCATCCATCGCATAACAGTCTTCCAATGACCTTCTGGCTTACCCATGTGGTTTTTTGCAAACTATAGATAGGCAGCAGTTTTCTTTTTGGAGAATAGCAGCTGTCTTCTTGCAACCATGCCACGTTGTTGTTCAGTTTCTCCTGATGATTTTGCCATGAACAGTGATATTCACCAATGCAAGAAAGGCCTTTAGTTCCTTAGACATTAGCCTGGGACCTCTCTGATACCTCCTAGACCTAGAGTATTACATGCCTTGCTCTTGGTCTGATGTTGATTGGTCAATCACTGCTGAATTGTCTGCATTTGTACACAATCTTCTGGGAATGGACTGGTAAAATCCAAAACTTTAGAAATAGATTTTGTAAACTTTTCCAGCTTGGTAAAAGCATTAATCACTGTTTGTCAGAGATTCTTGGGAATCTCCAAATATGTGTTATAAACATAAGACTTGTATACCCAGAATTCTATTCTTTAAATAAGACAGGACCTTCCTCACTCACACTTGATTACAAATGCACAGAAATATGTAGTTTGGGAATACATTCCTCAATAAATAAATGATTTTTACTCATTTGTATTTTTTTCATTCAGTTTTAGGATTTTGAGAACAGATTGCAGTTTATATTTTATTTCTGCAATATTTATACAGAAATATTGAACATTTAAAATAGTCTATAACATTTAAGCAGCCCTATAATTGTCATAACACATTGGTCTATCATCTCCTGGTTTATGACAGCACAGGGTTAATATAGTTTATATATATCAATCAAAAGGAAAAATGCACATTGGAGCATTGGCAGGAAACAGCAAGAGACATTAAAATATTCTGAGATCTGAGATGCTTTATTATAAAAATATCTCAAAAGAAACCTCTGCACCATGAGGTTTATTTGCCTTGGTTTTTCCTTAAAGTAACAGAATAACAGGGTTGGAAAGAACCTTGAAGATCTAGTCCAACCATCTGCTCAAGGAGGGAACCCTATACCATTTCAGACAAATGGCTGTCCAATCTCTTCTTAAAAACCTCCAGTGGTGGAGCACTCACAATTTCTGGAGGCAAATCATTCTATTGATTAATTGTTCTAACTATCAGGAAATTTTTCCTTAGTAAGAAGTTATCAAAGAGCTGGAAAGGGGGCTTCTGATCACTTGGAGGTAGGTAACAAAGTGCAAGTAATACCTATATGACTTTACGCATGTGGCTTCCAAGTTATTTTCAGTGGCTACAATCCAATTAAATATTAGACATGAATTCAAATAGTATTACAAGCTGCAATGGATAAGTGTAAGTGGCTACTATTTAATTGGAAATGTTTATTATTTTTTATTTATTTGTAAAGATAAAGATAAAGTTTTTTCTTGTCTAGTTATGTTTTATTCCCAGGGGGCAGTGCTCATCACCATTTCTTGATTGAGGGAGCCGGAGTTGTCCAAACACACTTCTGTGGTGATGTGGCTAACATAACCATATGCCAAGGCACAGTGAATGCTGTTACATTATCACTGAAGTGGCAGCTATTCATCTACTCTCATTTGCATGCTTTCAACTACTAGGTTGGCAGGAGCTCGGGCAAGTAACAGGAGCTGACCCCATTATGTGATCCTAGAATTTTTAACTGCTGAGCCATTCCACCGCCACCCTGGCTTATTTACATCAATCTTTATTAATTTTACAAATAATTAAAGGAAATACACACATTTTCCTTCTATTATTTCCCCCTTAATCCTGTCAGGTGGGCTGGGCTGAGACAGTGACTGACCCAAAGTCAGCTAGCTGGCTTTCATGACTAAGGCAGGATTTCAACTCACAGTCTTCTGCTTTCTAACCTGGTGTCTTAACCATTTGACCAAACTGGCTCTAAATATACACAATATATACAAATACCAACGTCAACATGACTTCAAACATACTTTGAAGAAAGTAACCATCTATTTACCTCAGATTTGACAACAGAGAGCACTTCCTATCATAAATTTCTATCAAGCCCAATTGTATATTTTATTGTATATTTTATTAAATATTTTATGAATAATTTCAATGTAATAAGTAGAACTGTAAGAACTTGTTTGACATAAAACACATCTAAATGTAGAATATATCAGGGATTCCCAACCCCCAAGGCCACTATCAGGCTGTGAACTATTTAGAACCGGGCTACCTAAAGCGGCGGGCAAGCAAAAGCATGGGCAAGCACATGCATGTGCACTCCCATTTGCATGAGTAGCAGGCACGCATGCCCAACACTCATGCAGAACCATCCCCACTCCCTCCACTAACCCACCAGTCCACAAAGCTGCAATATATTATTTCAGTGTGAAGACAACATTATAAAATATCCAAAATGGTGTCAGTTTTTCCCATCATTTTATCATAACTTTTTATTAGTGCATCATTTAATAGAGAAATGTAAAAAACATCTCCTGCAGTATAAACATTCATATAAAATACTCAGTCTGTTGTAAGAAAGGTTTTTATAAAAATTTAGCTTTATGAGAAATATTTTAAGCCACCTTCTGATGTTAACCAATAATGATAAAGATAAAAGGAGTTAAAATATCCTTCGATTTACTAAGAGCATAAAGCTATAATTTCAAACAGAAAATTATAAAGTTAAATTCAAATCAAATTTACCAAAACTCTCAACAACTGAACAGTCAGTGTGCAGCACAGAAAGTGTACAGAATGTAATCAATAAAGCTTATAGGTTGCTTTGGGGTTCCAGAAAAGCCACTGATACAATTTTTTCTTTCTTAAAAAAAAAACCATAACCATTTACAATAGCCGTTTGCATTAATGCATCCCACCCTTTTTCTACAATAGAAAGCAATTGTTTTTTTTCTGCTGAGGACCCAAAAAGTAAATCAGCCATGTTCTTGAATAAAACTGTCTATGTACACTTCTTTTTACTTGTCAATTAAACATTTTTCACAATTTCCAAGTAGTTCTCAGTTAACAACTATGCTGAAGTTGCAACAGCAATGAATGAGTGCTACTTAAAACCAATCTTCAAAATTCTGGCTGGCACAGCACCTCTCTAGTTATGTGATCATCATTTATTACTTTTCCTGCCAGCTTCCTACAAGCAAACTCAGTGGGGAAATAGGCAGGGAAGGTTGCAAATCACTTCTGAAAGTAGCTCCTGCTGCTTTTATCCCAAGGAACCACATTGCCTCTCTTCGCACATTGCCTCTCTCTGCTTTTTTAAAATACTCTCTTTTCATCTATTTACTAAATGCACATCATTTTTATCAAAACAGTATATTTATATTGATCTTATGTATGTAGTCTAAGAAAAATATTTAAACATTTAATGAATTCCTAAATATGCTTATATTTTTCTCTATTCTAAATCTCAGTGTATTTGATCACCAGAGTCCTACTACAGAGTCATATTAACAAATAAAGAGTAAGAGATCTAGTCTCTGTGTCATGCTGCACAGCTCAGTGTTTTCTCTGCTCGTTTTAAGATTTACATGAAGCCATTGAGCAGGATCATCTAATACCATGAGATAAGGTATAATCAATATATTGATTTCTGGCTAAGGTGACACAACTGTTACTGGTACCGCCATCTCATGGCACTTAGAGGCTGCAGGGCCTGAATGGAGAACCAAAAGCTTCAGCTAAACTGTGGTAAAACCAAGTAAGTTTGGGAACATGGAGCCTCAGGAACCAGGAGTTTAATATATTGCACTTCCCCAGACAAAACCCAGGATCAATTAGTTTGTCCTTCTAGACTTAAGATTTCTGCTTGAAGAGCAGATTGAAATCCTGCATAGAAGAGCTTTTGGAAGGAATATAATCCCTCTTGAGGTGAAATCTGCTGCACCTCTTAGCCTTCCCAAAAAACTTGAAAACTGGCTTTGTCAACTGGCTTGGATCCCAGAAGGAGGTGGCTAGTAGATTAATAGAAGATCCCTCCTTCATCCCATCTATTTATTTATTATTTTTATCCATTTTAATATTAGTTTTAAGATTTTAATTTTTAATGTCTAAAGTTTTAATTCTGGAATTTTTTCCCTTTATGGTGGTGTAAGTACACAGAGTTGCTTGGTAGTGATGGATGGTATAAAACTAATTAAACAAACAAACAAACAAATGTAGGCTCTTACAGGATATAGCTATGAAACTGAATCTAAAATTATTTAAATGTGATCCTTTCTTATTGTTTGCAGACTGCAGGAATTATTAAAAACAATCCCGAAATAATTGATTCTGAAATGTATCAGCTATAGTTGATTAGCTGATCTCATGTTTTATCACTTGGAATATTTACAGGTATTTTAAAAGAATACAAATTGCAGATTGCAGTCCAGCTAATCCCATTTGATTAATCATTACAATCTTATCATAAAGTCTAATAGGAATATCTGAAGAAGACTAGGTACAAATGAAATCCATTTAAACAATTCATGCTGCAGACCAACCCCAACAATCTGGGTAGTAGCAAGAACAGAGCTACTCTCAATCTTATTAGGACTGCCACTGGCAAAAACAAGCAACTGGCTAGCTGCTATAAAAAGGTAAGTATCAAGATACTTTTTCTGGAGAATTTAAAACTGCTTTTTGGGGAGAATCTATGCAGTTTATACGATGCAATTATGATAGAGGAAGTTAAGGACAGATCATTTTGTCATGTAACTAATCATTTAAATCATACAGACATAGTAATGCATTTACTGATCTACCACTGAACACGACACGTAGTCAAACTGTAAAACTTCCCTGGGATCCAGCCTCACACTACCAAAAGGCTTAATGATGACCAATACCACCAATACTCACATTTGAACAATCCCGCACTTGAAACAGATTGTTCTAATATCCAAAAGTAATAATGTTATTTCATGTACTCAAAAGACACAGATTTTGAAAAATACTGATCAATTCCAACTGTATACCACTATTTCACGGTTTCAGAGTAGATCTTTTAGACTTTAAGAAAGAGTGCTTTTGGTATTTTAAATGTGCAATGGTGTATTTACAAATGGTTCAAAGAATAAATAAGGCTTAAACCTACATATCAAAATCTATAATGTTTTTTTTCCAAGTCCTGCGATGGGATCCTTTATTTATAAATCTTCAAAAAAAGACTGAGAGGCTTGATCCAATTTTATTCATACACAAGGTGAATGCCTATGTTGAATATATAAACAACAGTTACAAAGTTACAGATCTACCAACATTTAAAATGTTACTTTTGAAAATGGGAATCTTTCCCAAAATAAGTTTACAAAATAAGTTTATTTATATCAAAACCTAATACATAGCAAACCTAGCCTCTTGAAACTCAATGTGGAAACTTATTAAATATTAAAAAATAAACACACATACACATAAGTTGTATGTATATATACATATTTGTATATATACAAATATACATACACATATATATATATATATATATGTGCTGTTCAGCTTCCTTCGGGTATTATCTCACGTCATTGTAGTGCTTTTAAAGTTGTAGCAACGTTTCAGCAGAATCTCATCTGCCATCATCAGGCTTCTGTATAGAGTTTGTATGTGGGTCAGAGTCTCACAGTCTTTGGTTTT
>BLBF01000094.1:1887561-1934144 GCA_015471245.1 Laticauda colubrina | reverse complement strand
TTCTTCTGTCTGTTTTGTGGCTTTGATTGGCTGGCAACACTCTGTTCTTGTGTTGGAGGCTTTCAGTGCAGCTTGGCTCCGTGTGAAGGGATGGCTGCTCTTCATTAGCAAGCTGGGTTTCACCTGGGTGCCTGGTGGGGGAGTGTTTGGGTTGGAGCTATCAGAGGGAGTCTGTTTTTGCCCAGGTGTTTGCCTGGCTTGTGGCATGGAGATCTTTCTAAATACTCTATACAGAAGCCTGAGGATGGCAGATGAGATTCTGCTGAAACGTTGCTACAACTTTAACAGAACTACAATGACGTGGGATAATACCCGAAGGAAGCTAAACAGCACATATATACATACATATATACAAATGCTGACTCAAAAGCATTTTGAATGTCAAAAGGTGTGACATTCTTTATAAACTAGGAGATCCCCAGTCAAATCTTTAAAAAATGACAACAAAATCATCGCATTGTTAAGTTGATTTCAACTGAGCAGATGCTTTTCAGAAATCCTGCTATAAAACTAACAAAGAATGCGGTTCTACAGCATTCCTGATCATCATCCAGTTGGAGTAGATTTCAATCCCAACAAAGCCTTTACATTTAACAAAACTAAAGAACTTCAGTGTGTACACTGTAGGCTTCCATACAAATTAAAAACAAGATTACCACAAAACAACACACACACATACACACACAGAGGTGTGGGGGGGGAAGAGACTAAAAAATTATAAGTTTCCCTTACAAAGAATCTCTAAATTAAATAAAAGGAAAACATGTCATAAAAAGGAAAGCATGTTATATGTATATATAATAATTTTGTCTTTAAATTGCCAATAGTCAAATAAGGCATTTGAAATATGCAAGTTGGAACAAGACTAACAAACTGACATGTACATAGTGATTATTTTTTGTTGAAATCTGGCTATATGCTATCAACTACAGAAATATTTTGGATTTTAAATTCGAGTGAAATGTTATATAAAAAAGATTAACATGCTTTCGCTAGTTCCTCAGATGAAAAATAATTATAGAATACAACAAGATGAAGCGAAACAATTTACTGAAAGTGGAAGGATAGTAACTAAGCACACAAAAGGTGGGAAAAATCACCACAGTCTAAGGACAGTTACAAACAAATAATCAAGATACATCCTTTGCATTCGTATTTAGGAATTCTGCTAACTAGATTTCTGTATTTTATCTTTAAAATAGTTTACAATTTTTCAAGATTTTAATCTGAAATTTGGTCATTTAAAACACACAAACAATGTGTAACAATTTTGTTGTGAATTCTTTTCCTGGCCAAAAAAAAAAGTTTTTTCCTGACAAAAAAACCCTAGAGCTGAAGAAGCTTCTTGGATTAAAAGAGCAATATCTTCAAAGATAAAACAGAAAATCCAGTTGCCTCTTGAAAAAGCACCTTTTGGACACCTAGGAAAACTTAGGAATGATTTTCATGTTTACCCATGCATTATTAAGAAGAGACTTCTGGCGATATTTCTAAATGTTTAGAGTATCTCTTCTAATAATACAAAACTATTAACATGAATAAATGCAATGTTTGAAAGATCATTTATATTATTTAAAATGTGTGTGCAGACATATCTGGCAAATATGTATCCCGTAGGATATCTAAAAACATATAACATAAAATACTTTCCATATGTCATGAAAAACACATGAGTATATATATCTAGAAAAATCTCAAAATAAACAAGTTAGAAAGGTTGCAACACATTATCTGCAGCTCATTGAAGCTCCACTAGATGGCATTGGACAAATAAATGGTGGTGGTGTGTTTTTTTTTTTTTTTAAAGGTAAGAGAAGAAAGAAAGAAAGATTATAATCACCATACAACTTTACTCATTATCATACAAGATTCTTTGGATGGATCTGCTTTCCTTGCCCAAGAGGATCAGTTGCCCATGGTAAAATTTCCTTAAGAGAGGGCTCCTTGACAGAAATCTAGATTCCCCATCATAATAGGGTAATTATCATGGAAGATAATTTGTTTTTAAATAACATTTTACTTTCTAAACTCTCTGGAGGTAGGATAGAATTGTAATAATAAATATATTCAACTATCTCAAAAGAATAACCCTTTACATAGATTTAAAAATTTGCTCAGCTTGACTTGCACCAACTTTTATTTTATCTTTCCATATCACATTCTAATTTTTACAAAGCATCTAACATACCAGAATATTCACAAGAGTACATTTTCTAAAGCAAAGTCCTCAAATGAGTTATCCTTTTTATTTCAGTTTACAATTCATATCACCTCTAGTGGAACAGGTATGCAAAGATCAAGGCAATTATAGAATAAAGCATGCAGAACACACCAGATTATTGTAAATCTTCTCCAGGACCATCATCTGGTGTTACTCTGCCTTCTAGAAATCAATCAGAGTTCCAATAGAACAGCAGAAACCATTCCCAAAAAATAATAATAATCTACTGCATCCATAGAATCCAGAGGGAAAGTCTTATTCATTATCAGAAAACTTGGTGCTTGTGTTCTTCCATTATAATTGGTTACAATTACAACATTCATTACAGCATCCCCTCAAACATTAATTAAAGGATTCATTCATGGAGTGGCAACATTGCATGTACAAGCAGCAAAGTTTAAGTGAAAATTATTAAAAATAGCATTAAAAAATACCATCCAACTTTTACTTAAAGATAGAATTTGTGTAAACATCCAATCTTTAATCCATATTCGAATTCATGAAAAAATATCATATGCTAATAAAATCACTAAACAAACAAAAAATAATTATGAAAAAGGTTGACTTCTAATAAAGCACATTTTGAAGTCTTAAATAATATAATTAAAATTTATAAGTTCTGTATTATAACCACTAAGCAAGCAAAGCAATATAATTACAAACCTAGGAGATAAACACTGTAAAAATATCATATGCATATCGGAGCCAATGGGGGAGGGGTTGTGTACCTATGTATGTATACCACTCAGACACACACTTGCATGCATATATATCTAAATCATACATAAAATAAAATTTATTACTTTAATCTTAACTGACTTTTGTATATTTTATCAAAAAAAATTCTGGAACAGGTATATTAAATGCATTATATTTCAGGAATCCATGAGAAAAGAAATGTGAAGTAAGAAAACTGTAATTCTGCACTTACAAGCTAATAAAATTCTTTTAAATAATTCTACTACGATTATAAATATCAGATTAATTGAAATTAGGAAATGCAAGAAGTCCGATTTTTTGCAAAGTGAACTACTTACAAATTCTTCATTCTTTGCTACTTCAAGTATTTGCTCTGCGCTAGATAGTGTTTGGCTATATGGTAAGCCAAACATGGACTTTTCAGCAATGGCACTGCAACTATCGGTTTCCTATGTTTGGCTTCAAACTAGCATTGCTATTTTTATGAAGTAGTTGTAATTACTAAGTATGCTGTGAATTTTTAAATAAAAAGTTAAAGTAGAATGCAGAGTTTAATGCTGTTCTGAAATTTATATTTAAAAAGCAAACCTCAATTTATTTTCATTTGTAAGGATCAGTTGTAGGAAAAGAAAGGTTTTCATCTCTTTCCACAATTTGCCAAAGCAGAAATGGAAAATAATAATTTTAAAGTAGTTTTACATTGCTGTATCATTGAATATTTGCACCTCATTTTATTTGCACCACATGCAACTTGAGAACAGTAAATTAAAGTTCACTAAAGAATTTCTGCATCAATTCAAAGTACAATTTATATTCAGTCCTCGGACATAATACTATTCTCTTGTTTACCATGTATAGGAAAATATGAATTTAGGAAGTAAATGATTTTCTCTAATTCATGCCCATATGTAAAATTAAACAGTTATATTGATGAACATTTACATTACCAAATACAATAAATAGTATAAAAATTTTAAGAGATTTTTACTGTCTCAAAAAAATCTATAATTATGAAAGCTTTTACCAGTTAATTGTATTGTTTCTTTTTAAATTTGATTTATATGGCTGTTCAACTCACAAAAATGACTCTGACCAAGTTATAAGTGGTTAAAAGCATAAATATAAAGGAACTAAAATAACATTCAGACAGAACAATAGAATAATCAAGCCAGGTATCGCATATTCTGTTCAAGAAGTTCCACATCTAGACATGTTTATGTATGTCCAAGAACAGAACTAAAGAAAAACAGGTAAGCAGTTATTTAAAATGTAATTTCATAAATAAAGCATTTTAAAGAAAAGTTTTGAAATACTTACCCCCACCATCAGTCCTCTTTAAAGCACCATCTTTGTGAGGGCACAACTCACATTTCTAAAGGAAAATAAACACAATTATTAACAGCAAAAAAAGGAAAACATAATGTATGAAATATCTTTAAATTGTAATTTAGTTTTTCCAGTTAGAAAAAAACTATAGTGAGAAAATTTTCATGCATTAAAAACCTTCATCTTAATCAGAGCATATTTTCCCATTATTGTTACTAGTTCCATATGAATTTACACTGATCCACTGGAGATGAGAAGTCTGAAGTTTTTTAGTTCTGTGTGTACACAACTCCAACATTACCACATAAGAAAAACCAGTGAAGATACCGGCGTCAAGCATTTTGAGATCTCTTAGATATTTATATTGCTTCATTTTCAATATTTTGAAAGATAATTTTAAAAAATAAATAAAATACATCTTCCATATTTTATAACTATCTTCCCCAAACCTATATCACTCAAATCTACAATTCCAATCTTTTCAACCAACCGTACCAATTGTCCACTGGAAACAATGAGAGGAATAATTCATGATATCCGCAATGGGGAAGAACCCTCCACAGGGTAAATTGTAGATAATGATTATTGCAGGTGCACTTAAGACACAGACATTTTCCTTTGCAGTTGCTCTCACCTAATATTCATTTCATTTTCCATTTGGCCAGGCATATTTCAAATAGAAGAAGGAAAGGTCAGACTTTATTACCATTGGCCAGCAAAAGGGAATGTTGTGTGTGACTCAAAAGGAAGTGAAGGAAGACAAGTACAGTTTAGATGAAAAAAGGTAACACAGTCAAGATATAAAGGTCAGGCAAAGGAAACATCTGAAAGAGACTCCACCTTAATTAATCTATTAGTAGTCTGATTGTGAATTTACTCTTTTTTCTTAGACTCAAAAAGAGGCCTTTTTGAAAAGCACACGATTCTTGCTCTTTGGTGTGACATGTATGTGAAACTCAGGAATCACACTACAGCATCTAGGACAAGACTTTGGAGCAAGTCTGCACAACATGGGATTTGCCAGCCAAACAGCTTTGTGCAGTCTGCTAGAATTTTCTGAAATTCATTAAATCCCCTGCTGCCAACATTCCCATGGCAATGACCCACCAAGACATATTACTGAGCACCTCAATACTTCCATGGTTCATCAACATTACCAGCATTCTCCCTATCACTGAGCTTACTATTAGCTGCCAAACAACTGACTGGTATACCAGGTATTCCTTTGTGGCCTCTGATTATTTTTAATTTATCAATGTGGCTTTTTCCTCTCTAGAAGTTCTGAAAGTCTAGTGTAGATAACAATATTATAGGAAAAAGCGATGTGACTGAAAAAGTAAATGGAAAAAGAAAAATAGTGTTAAGCAACACAAAACTGAGAAACTGATATATGGAAGAGCAGTAAGGAAGGTCTTATGAGATGATCCAAAGTTTAAAAATGCTTAGATTAGGTTTGAAAAGGAAAGATTTTTGGAAGACTAGATAAAAAGTACTAAATAAGATAATTAAATTAAATTTGCATTTATTTTAAACTTCCATTTTCATGTATGTCACCTATATTGAATCTTAATAAAATTAATTTTCATCCAGCCTTAACTAATCATACTCATTAGAGAAACTATTTGATGAAAGAATGTTCTATGATACTTGAAATCCTACATTTTAATAAAGCTGAATATTGTGTTGTTAAAATATGCTAATTACTTTTGTTTCAAGAGAGAAGTATTATTACACTGATCTAGATTCCTAACCCCAAATACAAGGCTCTGAATTCCACTTAGTGTAGCTCCTATGCTGAAGGAATTTCAAACTCCTTTTGTTCTTTCTGACATGGGATACAGTACAGGGGAGCCTATGGATGGTTATCAGGGCATTCTAACAAACACCTGAGACTCTGGGTTCTTACTTTCAGTTTGTACACTATGGTTAGTTTTTGTAATTTATCAGTTATGAACCAACCAGAGATGTGCTCTAAGATGGGCAGTTATACAAATAAAGATAGTCCTCATATTTATAACCTTGAAGTACAAAGCAAAGGAAAGCTGAAATAAGACCATGAATAGTGGCAATTTCACTCAGTGATCGCTTCACTTAATAACCAAGTTGCCAGGCCCAGTTAAATGAAGACCACCTGCATTTTAAACTAAATATATACTGGTATATACATTTACTCAAACTGTAAATTGTTTGCTTAGTGCAATCTTTCCATATAGTAGAGATTTATACAAATACAGCGAGGACCCCATTGTGTTTTCTATTCCTTTCCAAATGCTTTCTCATGTTGACTTTATCTTTTCACATACTATATTATTAAATACAGATTTATTTTTCCATAAGACAGTACTTCAGGTGGCTATGCATTACTTATATTCCTCTAATTGCAATCATTCTTTAAATAATTTTTACAATTTCACATTCAAAGCTTATGTCCCTGTACAAAGTCTCAAACTGCAAATACCTTAAAGCTAAAGATTCTAACCTTGAGTTGCTAATGTAGCACAACCAAAGGAACAATAAATAGTCATCTGACACCTAGTGGTGTAGTAGGGTGGTGGTGTAAATTCACAGACAACCAATCAAAGAACTGAAGCGATACCTAAGCAACCAGTTTTTCACTGTGGTCTGTGAGATTCACGTGCACGGATTAGTAACAACTTCTTACCTGGAAGAGAGTCTTGCCACAATAGGGATAGCCCTTCCAAACTTGCGACTCCATTGAAATAGAGATCCAGTCTACGAAAAGATATGAATGGGGGAAAACTGGACCCATGTGGCTACCCAGCATAAGTTCACTATACAATCGCCATAAGGGAAAGATATTAATGCTACCATCAGTTTTGAAAACTGAACACAAGAAAAAAGGAAGCATGGCTGTTTTGCTAACTCATAACAAAACATGATCGCCACTTATATTTGGAGAATGCTAAGGGATAAACTATGGCGTTTAAATGGCGTAGAAAAACCAGAAATAAAATTTGCTTCCAGCAAAATAATATCTTGCACTCCAAGCAAAATATTAGAACACTGTAGACATCGAAAAACTCAGTGACTTGAATGAATGGCAAAATGTGGCACTATAATGTTCTGATTCAGTTGGAAGATTAATACTGATTTTGGAAGGAAAGAACTTTATGGATAAAGATAATCCTATCATACTGCCTGCCTTATGAAACAGCATTCTCATAGGAGATCCAGATAGTTTGACCTTATTAGCCTTTCTTAAAGGATTAAAAACCAAGCTGTTTTTTGGTTTTTGCTCCAAACCCCAAACTTTGGACCCCAGAGGTTAAGAAGGTCCTGATTTGTGTAGTTCCATCTATTTATTTATTTTTGGTTCTGGCTGGAATGGGCATTGGTATAATTACCTGAGAACACCCTTTCTATCTACGCTGTCCAGAATGGGTTAGACTCCTCCCTATTACATCATAGAGCTGGGTCTGCCATATAAAAGGCCAGCCTCTAGCCAGCTTTGGCGAAGATACAGACTCAGACTCGGAGTGTCTAAGGAAGCAAGGAACAATATTGTTAGAAAAAAAACCTACGCCCAACAGTACCGGATATAATAAGGATGGGGCTGGACTCTCTTGCAACGTAGATAGAAAAGGCATTCTCAGGTAATTAAACCAACGCCCGTTCTCCTATATGATGCTTAGAGAGTCCAGGATGGGATATACCAAAGCCAACATGTCCACAAGAGGGATGTTTATTTCATCTGAAAGACAACTCTTTGAAGCATCCTTCTTCAGAAGGCTGCATCTGCCAAAGCGAAGGAATCAATTCAGTAATGTCTAATGAAGGGAGACGGAGATGCTCAGGTAGCCGCTCTACATATTTCCTCTGATGAAGTTTGAGTAGCCCAAGCTCAACTACCGTGTTTCTCATATAATAAGGCCGGGTCTTATTTTTTTTGAGCCCCGAAAAAATGGCTAGTCTGTCTTTTCGGGGGTGACTTAATATCCCCCCTTGCATCTTCGGGCCGGCGGGTGATGATGACAGCTTGGATATTGACCTCGGCACTTGATGTTGATGGGGCACTTCGTATCAGGGTCAATGCAGGCAGCACAATATCTGGGTGTGCAACAAAAGTACTTCCTATCAGCAAGCCCCCTCGCCATTCTCCCCCATTTCACATGTTTTAATATAGGCCTTAATTTGGGGGGGAAGGGCTTAATTTTATTTCATGCCTATAAAACATGCTGGGACTTCCTATTGGGGGAGGCTGTATTGTTGGAGAAACAGGGTAGCAGCACTCCTGGTGGAATGCACCATGAGTCTAGCTGGCACCGGAATGGAAAGAGTGATATAGGTTTTGGCAATACAGGATCTAATTCACCTGCGTAAGGTGGGAGGGGAGGCCTTACAATCCATTGAATTATGGGAGAAAAACAAATAAGGCTTCGGTTTTCTGGAATGTGGATGTACGTTTGATGTCAATACATAAAGCCGTTTTAACATCTAGTTTATACCATTTGTGTTCTAGATCATGATAGGATTAGGGCAAAAATCTGGTAGCACGATTTCTTGGGCCCTATTAAACCAGGTATTAACTTTAGGGACAAAAGTGGGGTCCAACACAGGAACATCCCGCTGTCATGGAAGGAACAGAGATCCTCCCTGATTGATAGAGCTGCAAGCTCAGACACCCTCCTAGCCGAAATAATGGTGACCAGAAAAACTACCTTATAAGTTATGAACTGAAGTGAAACTGATGAGGGGTTCAAAAGGCGATCCTGTTAATGCCTGCAGCACCTGGGGTAACTCCCATGAGGGCTATCAGTGGATCGCCGGTGGGCAGATATTATCAGCTCCTATCAGGAACTTGTGCACAGAAGGGTGATGTGACAGGGATGAAAAATGATCCCAGTGGATAACGGTCGATAGCGTCACCATGTATGAAAATCCCCTATCCAACCCATCCTGAAACAATATTAGAACATCAGCTACACATGCTGTGGTGGGAACCCAGTCCGCCTTCTGGAACCATTGGCAGAAAACCTTCCATGTGGCATCATAAATGCGTGTCGTGGGAAGTTTACGTGAGGCCTGAATAGTGAGGATGACTCAATCCGGAATGTTCGAATCTCTCAGGAGTTGCCACTCAAGTGCCACATGATTAGATGGAACCACTGTGACTCCGGATGAATCACAGATCCCTGGAAAAGTGAGACCCTTTGGTCCGGGATTCTCCAATGGTGGGCAACCGATAGGTTCACCAGATCCACAAACCAGGGTCTCCTGGGCCAATGAGCTGCCAGGAGAATCAGCTCTGCCTTCTCCTCCAACTGCTAGACTGATTAGACTGCGAGAATGATTAGAAGAGGGGGGAAGGCGTAGAGGAGACCAGCAGGCCATCTGCTCCAAAGCACATTGGCCCCCTCCGCTCCCTGAGTATAATCTGGTGAAGTATCTGCTTACCTGAGCATTCAGGGGAGATGCAAACAGGTCTACAGAGGGAGGACCAAACCTGATGGATAGTTCCCTGAAGAGAGAGGGGTGGAGACTCCACTCCAAATGGTTGACCACATTCCGACTCAGCCAATCAGCCGATCCCGGAAATGTGACCCGCCCTGATGGACAGAAAGTTCCTCTCTGCCCAGTGCCCTAGGCCAGTGGTCCCCAACAATTTTTGTACCAGGGACCAGTTTCATGCAGAAATATGAAAGGACTAGCAAAATCAATTCTTCCCCAATAGTAAAGGGCTTCTTTACTATTTCTTTACTAAAAACATATTTTTATATATATTTTAATTACGATTATTCATTCTTTGCGGCCCGGTACAAAATGATCCACGGACCAGTATCAGTCCGGGGCCCGATGGTTGGGGACCCTTGCCCTAGACGTTCGGCTTCCCTCATCAAGGCCCTGGACTTTGTTTCCCCCCGTCTGTTGACATGTGCCTTTGCAGCCACACTGTCTGTCATCACAAGTACATGTCACCCTTGAACAGAAGTATTTGAGGGCCAGGAAAATAGTCCTGAGTTCCAATCTGTTTATCGGACAAGACCCCTCTGCCAATGAACCAATGTCCCTGGGCCATCTCGCTGTCCAGCAAGGCCCCCCAGCCCTGGAGGCTGGCATCTGTTGTGATCATCAATCTATCTGGCTCTATGAATGGATGCCCCCTGCAAAGTGCTGGAGACTGCCACCAGCAGAACGAGTGTATAACATCTGCACCCTGTAGAGTCAGTGAGTGCAGTCTTGCCCATGGGACGATACCAATGCAAGAGAATCATCTTTCCCAGCAGTCTGGAAAGAAAAGACAAGGGGAGATTGTAAAACAGATTGGTATGATGTGGACTGGATTAAGATGTCGTCCAGGTAACACTGACGTCTGACAGGAACTGCTCAAAGGATAGCCACCAATGCTGCCAGTACTTTGGTGAAAACTGTGGGAATCGATGATAACCCAAAAGAAAGGGTCCAGTACTGGAAATGCCTACACTGATTAGAAAAACAAAGAAACTGGCAGTGATGATGCCAGATAGGAATGTGGAGGTAGACTTTCATAAGGTCTAAGGAAGAGAGGAGGTCGCCCCTCCCCCCGAATGCTCTCTAGGATGAAATGCAAGGTTTGCATTTTGAAACGCCTGTATGGGATGAACCTGTTTAAAAACTTCAGATCTAGGATTACACGCCACCCCCCAGATACCCTTGGATCCACAAAAAAGCCTTTAATAAAATCCTTGCCCTTGCTGGTGTGCAGGAACTGGTTGAATGGCCCTAATATCAACAAAATGCTGGATGGCCGATTCTATTAGGGCCCTTTTGGCACCAACCCGTGATACGGGACAGGTCACAAAATACTTTGGATGAGGTGAAAGGAATTCTAGTTGCAGACCCGATCTCATTATATTGAGGACTCAGGCATCCGATGTAGACTCCTCCCATCTGGTGATAAAGAAAGCCAGACAATATTCGATGGGAGGGGAGAACAGGAGTTTATTTGGAGCGCCAGAAGGCACGGCCCCCTCCTCCTCGAAAGGGCCGTCTACCCGTATATTGGTACTGTTATCAGTTATTCACCTCAGGGCACTACTCCTGGCTGTGAGGAAAGGCCCTCTGATGACAGGACGAGGGAAAGGTTGGGTCCGGAAAGATGAGGGACAGAAATAAGGGGTTGGGCGGTAATACACCCTCTTACCCATCGAGGAGAGGGCCTTCGTCTTATCCCTGGTCTCAATCAAATATGGATCCAGGCCATCACCGAAGAGTTTCTCACCCACATAAGGAGCCGATGCCAGCTTCCACTTAGAGCATGATTCGGATTGCCAGTTCTGGAGCCAAAGTAGTCGTTTAGCTGTGACTGAAGACAGCTCTGGAGGCGAATTTTGCTGAATTCAGAGTGGCATCTGCCGTAAATTCAGCTGCTACAATAATTTTGTTTAGATCTTGGTGATGTCTAAAATCAGATGGAGGAACGTGCTTCTGTAACTGATGTAGCCAGCAGAGTGAGGCTCTGGTAAAAAATGATGCTGCTGTTGATGCTCGGACAGCCCAAGCTGAGGCCTGATGGTTACGTTTGAGCATTTGCTTGAGCACATCCTCTTTTTTGGTGGGGGTGCCAGATGAGGAGAAGGATGCCACTAGTGGAGGTAGGTGGGTGCTAGATGAGGAGAAGGGTGCCACTACTGGAGCATCCACCAAAGGGACTACCAGGGTAGAGGCCAAGGCTGATCCTACATTATAGAAACGCCAATCATATGATGAAGGTCTAGGCCCAGCAGCAGGGGTAGCACACTGTTCTTTAACAAAGTCCAAAAATAACAGAGAAGGAAGAACCTCTGTGTGGACCATAGGTTTAGAGAAAAGAGTATCCTCTTGGGTTGAAGGATCCCTCTGGGGTTCAGGTACCACCTTTTCTGGGGTAAATTGGGCAGTGACCAAGGCTTTCTCTAATAGGGGTTTAAATAAGGCTGGCTTAAAGACTGCCATTGAGGAGAGCTGGTCCTGGAGGAAACTTTCTGCCCCAGACATATATAGATCTCTGATCTCACCCTCTTCCTCCTCTAACCAGGAGGAGTGGCTATGGTCTGAGGGTAGTGAGTAATCCCTTTCCCCATAATCCCACCAGATTTGAGTAGAGGGCCTACCAACTTCCTGAGGTCTAGGGTATTCCCTGTGTCTAGGAGGGGTTCCTAAAGAGGGATTGGGGAACCAATCTTGTTCACCCCCCACAGGGGGGTGACAGAGCTGTTGGAAGCCCTGTGCTAATCCTCACTGAATGGCAGAAGAGACTGCTAGGGGAATGCCGGAGGAACCACTGCCTGAGTGAGCTTCTCCAGGAAGTGGGCCAGCAGCAGTGGGGGTGAAGGTAGCTTTGGGCCTATGTTTAATGCTACCCTAAGTGGGCTGGTTGGAAGGTGGAACTGTAGGGGCATGAAGAAAATGGGGTCCTGATTTGCTAAAGTCTTGAGGAGCCCCTTCCTCCTCTGTTTGGGTATAGGTTTGGGTATAGGAGAACGAAGAAGAGTAGACTCCCTTTTCCCTGGACCCCACAATTTGGCCAACCTGTGCTTCCATTGGAAGGGAAACCTGCTGCAAACGTCCCCTCATTTGGTCCAGAGTTTTAATAAACTGCCTCTCGAGCGCAGCATGCCTCCGTCTTTCAGCCTTTAGTTCAGCTTGGGAAACTTTCTTTGGAGCAAAAGTTTTGGCCCTGATTTTTGCCACTGCTTTCCTTTGAGCTGACTAGCCATGCTGCCTCTTCCTTCCCCCCCCCCCACTTCCTTCTGGGCCGGTGTGTGTGTGCCTCTAAATTCAGAGGCTTCTGTCTGCTTGAAGCCTACTTGATCAAACAAGGGGTACACAAGAGGTGCTGAAAGCAACACTCAATATGTATCTCCTGATGTCACTCGGATAGTTCTCAGAAATATTGCCACAAGATAAGACAAACCGATGCTTCTGGCCAATTAAAATGCCCCTTGTGCTTTGTGCTGAGGTAATAAAATGGCCGCCTACACTAGGAGAAATTGTTGGAGAGCCTTTGTTGCTTTATAGGCTCTAAGAGTGAAGAGAGACACCCAGGAGCGAAACTTTTAGCCTCAGAGCAGCTGTGTGTCAGAGGCTTGAGATCAAACTGGAACCTTTTCCAGCTAATTGCTAGCTACGATCCTTAACTCTACTTCCAAGACACAAAGCTCGTTTTGACTAGGAGCTGAGTCAAAACTGGGGGACCTGGCTAGAGGCTGGCTTTTTATACGGTAGACTCAGCTCTATGACATAATAGGGAGGAGTCTAACCTATCCTGGACTCTCAAAGCAGCGTATAGGAGAATGAGGCAGTGTAGGCTTTTTAGAAAGTTTTGAATCTTAAAGAGGAATTTTTGGAGGCCAACAATAGTGCAACACAAATATAATAGTGCAACACAAACATTCTACAGAAGATAGGGATCTAGCAGATCTCTCAGACAAGGAAGCTGCCAGGCAATTTTGAAGATATAGTAGGGGGTATAAAAAAGAACAAAGGAGTTACGATAATTTTGGACTGAAAGAATGATTTTGATGAGCCTGTTTAATACATGCCCAACAATGCTGATAAGTAAATGAGTCCTGAGAGTCATGACACTGAAAGCTTGCAGTAGGATATCCTGTTGAACATATATATGGAGTTTTAAAGATAATTTTAAGAATTCTGAAGAAAAAAGTTTTTAAAAGGAAGAATTTATGCAAAGAAGAAAAATAATAATCTCAAGCATAAATATACAAATACTGTGATGGTTAAAGCAATCAAAAAGTTTGGCAGGAGCCATACCTTGTTGAGTGACATATTTGTGGGATGGACTTGCCACCAAGCAACACAAGAACTCTAAAGGTTCTGAGCAGGATTCTGCACAATTGTATCCACAATAATACATGGAATAAAAACATTGAACAGAACTTAAAATCAAACCATGTACACTACATATAAAAATTAAATCAAGAACTAGTTACAAGCAAAATAGATTAATATTTACAAGTACATCTTGACCAAAGGCTACAGTATATAAATGGAAATGATGACAGTAAAAAAAAAGTCAGAATGCAACTACTTCAGCATTCTTCCTTGCAAACTTGAACATCTATTGTTATGATAATATTTCAGGTACTGAAATTAATCTGTATAAGGATCTTTACATTTACAGTTCTAATTTATTCTTAGAAAATGAAATAGAACAAATATTAGTATGGGAATAGATAAAACCACTACAAAAATAGTTACCTTGACCCAAGTCCTGTTGAGGATCCTTTCAAAAGCTTTACAAAAATGTTCAAAATGGATTACAGTAACTATAGATATTATACCACATTAAAAGTTCTTTTTCTAATCATGGATAAAATGCAAGACTCAGCCAGAAATCTGTATTTATTGTATCAGCTATCTAAATATCCAACTATATAAAAATAAAAGAGTGATGCATTTAAAAAAAACTGAGAGGCATACATGCATTCCAAATCATTATTATTGTCCTTTCTTTGAAAATTGCTTGATTTAGTAAACCATCTACATTTCCATAAATGTTTCATCTCTCTTTGAGCAAAGAGCTTTTCAAAAGCAGAAAAACCATAAAGAATGCAGTATTCAGCATCACTATACATATAGATCATACAGATCCACATTTCAGCTCTCTTTCAATGTCCATATTGCTAACCACAATCAGACTGTCCCCAAAGGAACAGGAACTGAGATCTAACACCACAATCAATCTTGTCCACAGTGAAAATAAAGCATAGCATAGCATGATGTGTGAACTCAGCCTATTGCTTCATCTGTTTGAGTAAGAAGCTACCATAATTCATCAAAAGCAACATCATACTATATACACTAAAAATGCATGCCACCAAAGAACTTAACTGACTCACAAGAAAACAATGCACTAAACTACATCTAGATGCAGTAGATATCAAGTCCATCAAAACATCAAATAATTGGAAAAAATACAATATTAAATCACCCGTTTAATACAGTAACAAATATAAAAAATACCAATCAACTGCAATAGAACTGAGCTGAATTCTTAAGCTTCATTGAATCCTCACTTATTTCTTATTAAATAAATATGGTAAATAAATCAGTCAACTAATATATTGCCAACAATAGGCTAAGTAGTCTTTCAGATTTATATAAGACAATGAGAATGTTACAGAAACCTACTATATAGTAGACAAAGAGAAATCATAAAGAAAGAGCTCTGTTCTTGTGCATAGAAAATTTAAATCTAGAAAATAGAAAGCAAATCCTACAATATAACCTAATATTTATAATTGTATCTTACATTATGCACTAAAGTAACCTTTTCCAATTAAGTATAATCCCAACATAATAGTAGCCCAATTCTCAGTAATGTAATTATATAATTTAGAAACTATAGTACCAATGCATCTATATAGCATAGATTGGTGAAAAACTGCAGATTAGAAAACAGAAAACAGTTTCCACTATGTAAGCTGTTAGCTATGTAAGTTACTTCAGAATTTATATTAAAATAACATAATTACAAAACCAGTTTCAGAAGTTTGAAATTGACCTACTTTAACATAACTCTCAATTTGAATAAATCAAAAGATAATTATTTCTCCCATTAATACACTAAAGAAGGGAAAACAGAATAGAAGACCTACTGAGATTCTTTCTATTTGTGTATGCTATATTAAGTTATGGTTTAGCATGATGTACAAGTACAAAAGCATCTTTAAAATTTTATTAGTTTTTCCCAAACATTTCAGTGCTATAATTTTGAAGTTACAGATCCCGATCTACCACAACAGTGGATCTTCTTTGCCAGTTTAAAAAAAAATAGTTTAAAAGAAAATAGGAATTTAACATTCCATGCATATATCCAGTCAAAATTAGTTCTTTTTTATACCACTTCCAACAATAAACTATCAGAATGCATTGACACATTAGCAGAAGTTATCTTTTGGAACTGTGATTCTTATGCCCAAGTATCCATATGCCCATTATAGCCATTACAGACTTCCATAATGTATTTATAATAGTCTGTTTTGATGCAAAAACCAGAAACTACAAAAACCAGAAGCTACAAGAATGTTTCCATGTTTTCCAGTTCTAATAGAAGATTTGGCATCTACATTATTTTTCAATTAAAAGCAGAAATTCAAAGAAAAAGAAAATGAAAACTGCACTTTTACTCTTAAATCATTTTCCCCACTGAAAAGGTGGGGATAGAGATAGGAAGGAATGTAGCCATGGAATATGTGTATTGTTTAAAGTAAAAATGAGTGTTCTGTCTGATTTTCTATACTTTGAAACTAAAACAAGAACTAATTAAAACATCCAGGGAAAAATAGAATGTTTACTCTTTGAAACATTTACTCCCATTATTGACTAATGAAAGAGAAACTATCATTCCCTGATAAATATAATTCATTTTCAGTATGCATATATATCTGCCAGTAGAAATAATGATAAATATGTTGTAAATTATACCAAATAATTCAGACTTACCACTCTGGCTGCTCTTTCCTGAGATTCACATTTTCTACAAAACCAAGGTCCAGTGGGTACTTGCACAATTCCGTAGCATGCTGTTTTGGGGACAAAAACCAATATATACAAATATATTATTGACCTATATCCAAAATATACCACTGAATTACCTGCAATGAAATTTATTTATATATAAATATTGAGGAAGGCTAGTAATTTATACATATTAAATACATATTTAGAAATTTCTTGTTAATTCTATTTAAAACATTACAATTATTCCATGTAAATCAAAAGATAATTATTTCTCCCATTAATACACTAAAGAAGGGAAAACAGAATAGAAGACCTACTGAGATTCTTTCTATTTGTGTATGCTATATTAAGTTATGGTTTAGCATGATGTACAAGTACAAGCATCTTTAAAATTTTATTAGTTTTTCCCAAACATTTCAGTGCTATAATTTTGAAGTTACAGATCCCGATCTACCACAACAGTGGATTTTCTTTGCCAGTTTTTTTAAAAATAGTTTAAAAGAAAATAGGAATTTAACATTCCATGCATATATCCAGTCAAAATTAGTTCTTTTTTATACCACTTCCAACAATAAACTATCAGAATGCATTGACACATTAGCAGAAGTTATCTTTTAATACAAGGTGTTTTACCTCAAAAATTATTTTGACAAATAAATATTTTGCCCTTGAAATAAATATTTTTGCCCTTGGAATTTGATTAGTCCTTTTTTTAATGGAGCATGTTAATAGATACCATATAACAAATTCTAACTAAAAAAATAGTTTAAATCAAATCCTCAGTTTTAATTTAAGTTGTTAAATTGAGGGTTCCCCCAACAAAGGGCTTCTTTTTTTAGATCTATCAAAGTATATAATCTAATAACCCATCCCCAAAGCTAGTTTTTTTGTAGGGATTGGGGTTTTTTTTTCTGTTCAATTGTTTCCAATTCTCGGAAACTGCTGTTTTCTTGGCAAAGTTTTGCCATTACTTTCTTTCTAGGACTGAGAAAAGTGATTGACAAGGGTTACCCAACTGGCTTTATGCCTAAACTCACTGTCTCCTGGTTTCTGGCCCAATGCCTTAACCACTACATGAAATTAAGAGTGACAACAAGAAAGAGTATGTTGAAAGTCACAAGAATACTGTGGAGCTAAAATGGAGACAAAAGTTTGAAAGGGGAATTCAAACCATTATAAGACTAATAATTGATTAAAAATTCAATTTGATGAATTGATTTTTAATCAAATAATCTGGTACAAAAAGCAGAGGAAGAAAAACAGATGTGTTCGTTTACAGGTCTTCAAGTTATACATAATACTATTCTCAATTGTAGCTTTAGCATTAATAAAAATCATCTTTGTCTACTAGTATTATGCTCATGTTTCTGATAATCTATTAAACAGTATTGCTTATTATTCTTTAAAATCCCTTGTATATATATCCATACAGAAGCCTGAAGATGGCAGATGAGATTCTGCTGAAACGTTGCTACAACTTTAACAGAACTACAATGACTTGGGATAATACCCGAAGGAAGCTGAACAGCGCACACACACACACACACACACACACACACACATATATATATATATATATATATATATATATTTGTTCCAAAATCTCATTGTACAACAATCATATTTAACAAACCTATATTCCTACATGTCTTTTACTTTCCAACTAGCTACTTATACTTCAATCAGTATTATCATATTGTAAATTGCATTAATAAGTATACCACAATAAAACTATTGTAATCAATGTATTGGTGCTACTACAGAATGCTGTTCCCAGCATTAGGAAATAGGTTGTCCCATATATACTTTATCACATTTCTTCATGAAAGTAACATCTGCCAATTCTATTTATTCCTTTTATGTTTAGTAGGCACACCACTCTTTTAGTTGTAGTTTTTAAATTGAAGGTATGTATGTATATATACATGTATGCATATAAATGCTCTGAAATTCATATGCCATTGGTATAACTGAGTATAGAAATTACTACTGTGAAGATTGAAGATTATGGAATATCTGGACCATGACAATTGTATAGCATAAAATCCAACAATCTCACAAAGCAAAGTAATTGTGACGTGGCTAAAAACATCTGGTTTCGTTATACAGATGATACCTTGGTACACATCGTTAAATGGTTTCGGGAGGCACAAAGAAAACAAAAAACAATGAGTACCGAATAATTTTTTCCCCATAAGGAATAATGTAGTGAATTACAAGGCAGCTGCCAACAGGTTCTAGTTTGTGCACTGAATAGCAAACAAACTATAGTTCAAGGACTAAATTTTTACATCAAAATGTGTTGAGTTTCAAAGCAATTGAGTATCAAGGTACCACTGTATAGATTTTACAGCAGTTTTAATTTATCACTTGGTATTGTAACAGCATTTGAATCAATTCATATTAATTTGAAAATTAAGTTGGAATGGATTCATTTGAATTTACCACTAAAGTTTACATAACTTGTTCAGTTATATTACTCTATTTTCATTTCTAGCTATCCCTCTCTTTATCTAATAGAAAAGTGATAGTTTTAGATGCAGACTGATCTGAAAATAAGATCAGTAGGTTGAGCATGTCTGCTTTTTGTAAATATGATTAAATAATAAAATAACATCAGACATGACAATGACGTGGATTGCACAAAGAAGTTAAAGTGCTTGTATCTCTACTGTTGCCTTCAGAAAACATAAACATAAACAGAAAACTAAATACTTGAAAATAAAAAAATAGATACATAAATTAGGAAGTGGTTACAAAGGAAACATACAGACAAGTAGTCAGGAATTGTAATATGAAATTGGAGTCAGAAAACAAAAGAATAAACTGAGTCAGAGAAGGATGTAATAATTTCCTAGCATACTTAAGATACTAACTGATGTTTTAGTAGAATACTAAGTTATTATTTTTGAGAAATCTTAAATAATTGACAAAATGCCAAATGTCTGAAAAGCAGCAAATGCTACCCATCATCAAAAGGGGAAGAACAGACATAGAAACTGACCTAGATCTAATATCACATCTGAGTTCAATATCTGTTTAGTCTGGCATCAACATTTGGAAAAAGTTTTGAAATTATTGTAAAAAGATTATTTTATAAGGTTCTTGAAAACTATGCAGCAATTATCAAAAGTTAGACAAATACATAAATCTAAATATAGAAATAACTTAATAGATTATGGGAATTCTGTGAACATAATATATCATGATTTCAGCAAATCATTAGATAAAATAACACGTGACATGCTGATGAGCAACCAAAGCATGATGATGATTATTATTAATCAGATATATTACAGCTGCCCCATTCTGAAAGCATGGGCTGGATGATATATAATTAAGGGGGATACAAAGCTGACTCAAAATTGAACTCAACAAAGCACTCAATGCTTTCCTTAGCAAATTGGATAGTGTATCTACAGCACTTGGACACCACACAGGGAAAAAAATAATCTTGGCAAGTTAGATATTGGCCGAGTGTAAAATAATGAGAATTAACAGAAACAAGAGCAAATTTCATCACTTAGAAAAAGGATTCTCTGCACAAGCACTGAATAGAGAATATCTGGCATGGTATATGCGAGAAAGTACTTGATAAAGTGCTTAACTGTAAATTAAATATAAGCCAGCTGTGGGATATAATTGCAAAAAAGTATAATGCAACTTAGGTTGCACCAACAGAAATATAATTTCTGAATCACAGTAAATAACCATTCCACTGTATTCTGCTTTGTATAGGTATTACTTAAAGCACTTGTACAGTTCTGGGCACACACTTCAAATATTCATAAAATTGAAACAGATCCAGAGAAGGCAACAAGGATGATCAGGAGAATAGAAAATGTTATATGAAGAAAGACTGAAGGACTTGGGGTAAGTTCAGCCATGAGAAAGTCAGCTGAGGGGTGCTGAGAGCATTCCTTAAAAGATGTTACATTAAAAAAAAAAGTTAAGATTCATTTTATTTTGATATCAAGTACATATTTGGAATAATAGATTTAAGTTATAGGAGGGCATAATTCTACTAAATGATAGGAAAAAAAATTCAAACAGTAAAGGCAGTTTGATAATGGATCTAATTATCCAGATAGGTTAATGGGTTTCTTGACTAGATAACTACCAGTCCTTTTTTGGATACTGTAATGAATAAGTGAGTAAAGGCAATTACTTAAGCAATTCCTCCAAACTCCAGCATTCCAACCAATGACAACCATCAGGTGATCAAAAAGCCAATCCAAATTATCTACAATTGTATGTCACAAAATATACTTGGGAATTCAAGCAAAAAATTGTAAGATATGATGAGGAGAGAAAATTCTGCCTATTCTACTTTCTGAACATTAAAAAGAACATTTTAATGTAATTATGAGAATTGAAGATGTCATCTTTCAGGCAACAGGTATCAAATGACAGCCCACAGCCATACTCCATATATAGGTTCTGAATTTTCTTCTTTGCCAGTCATTCCACAATATTTCTGCAGTTTTATATTAACTTTCTTCAATTTCAAATTTCTTTAATTTTCCTACAATGGAAAATTAAATTTATTTTTCCTACAATGGAAGATTAGAATATCAAAAGGATAACTACTCATCAGTGAAGAAATTCTTCCCTTCATCCATTAATTCCCTTAAGGAATTAATTCCTGCTACAGGAATCACCAATTCTTAAGATTAACTTTCTCAAAAAATCTCTCTGAAGAGATACTTCATAAGGAATTTTTAAAATGCATTCTCACATTTACAATGAATTTTATTTTTCATTAGGAAAATCTTGAATATTCCTGTAAATCATGATAATGTTTTTGAAACCAAATGATGAATTAATGGAACAAACACCTCAGGCTATTTTCTAAGGATACAAATTATTTGCAATTAAATTAATTGAACTTATTAATTGGAGTTATTTTGAAAAACCATAGAATATATATACTTTTTAGCACAAATTATTGTATGCAAAAAAAATTGAAGCACATAAAAATCAAATTACAGCATGCTGCAAGAGTTAGTATCATTCTCATTGTATTTTCTGTTTAATTATTCTGTAGTTCCTACAGTTGGATTACATCTCAAGTATGATACATATTGCAATTTACTACAACACAGTAAGAATATACAGTGACATAAATGTCTCTATAGGAGAAAAACATAAATCATAACCATTTGCATCAAACATATTTATAAAAAATGAAATATATTATTCTCACATTACTCAATATTGAGAAAATTCCCAGCAATATGCTTTCAGATAAAGCTATTTAATTTTCATTAAGGTGGGGTAAGAAACATACCAATACCACATTTATATGAGGTCACAATTTCCTCATTTCCTACCATGAAATGTCATGTTATTAAAAATGTATAGGCTTTTGGAAAATTAATAAAGACTGAAATTTCAATATCAGTTCTTCAACCTTGTTCACTATCAAGAGTACATACAGCAGTTTTCAAAAAATTCTTCCACATCATTTGGAAAATTTCTCCAAAAATATCTTTCTCTTTTCTCTCAGATTATATAAAATATACAAATTTAAATTGTATAACTGCTATTTAGCAATTGCTGTTAAAAATGAGCCAACCCGCTAAAAAGACTACATATACATATAGCATGCATATATATATATATATATATATATATATATATATATATATATATATTATACACACATACATATACACACACACACACACATATATATAAACACATTTTGTTTACAGGAAGGGCATCTTGTCAAAATTCTAACAAATGTTTTTAAAACAACTAAATTCCTTATAGCTTTTGTGCTGTGATATACAGCTATAAGTGAACCCAACTTCTTCCAAAAGTAAAAGAAACAAGAACACCAAAATACAGACAGATGCACACTGTGCTCATTATAGCCAGAAAAACAGCAACACAGCTGGGCACCAGCCAACTGCACTCTCTCCAGTAATCCAAACAAATCTATCATCAAAGGCTCAGTAATTCTACAGCGGCCCCTTTTCTCCCTTCCTCCATCAAGCTCCTACCACAAACAGGAAGTCTTCCTATCCAGCCGACGCGATCCAGCTTAATGACACATTGGCAAGCGTGGAATAGAAGGAGGGGGTGGGGGTGGGGGGAGATGTCACATGATATCTAACTCTCCCTTGGACAAACACTTTACCTAGTTCCACGTCTCGTTTAATAGAAGAAGTCTGCGTGAGGGAAGGAGCAAGCTTTCTATCGGCGTGCAAACGGGAAAACGTATTCCAATTGAGGGGGCGCAGACCGAGAATTTCAAATCGGTCTTCCCCTACGCCTCACTCTGCATTCGTGGACTATTTTGATAATGACCAGTCCTTTCCTACCCTGCCTGTTTTCTAACCAGAGGGCGGAGGAAGGGGCAGGCACATGCAGGATAAGGAAGTAGCGACCTAGGACGACACGCGCAACTGAGTCGTGCAATTCCCGAACAGAAGGAAAGCGAGCCCTTCCCAACTGTTGCACAATACACAACATCCTACCATTATTGTTGTTGTTTAAAAAAACAGCAACACCCTAAAACACTTCTTGCGAGCAGGCAAGAGACAAACCACTCGATCTTTGCTATAGGGCGCAGACAGCAATAACGCGCATAGGTATACTCCCAAAAGGGTAATCGGGGCTAAGATGAGGCTGAAGGGTTGTGAGGGCGAAGGAAGAAAGATAGGCCGCAGGAAGCAGCTTGCCCGTGTAAATGGGCGGCGGAACGGGGGTGGCCGAGGCGGGCCCTCTCACTCACCTTGATGCACTGCGACATTGCAGCCATGCCCGTCGCAGTAAACCAGCGGGTTCTCGGCCCAGCCCCTCTCGTCGGAGCACACGCAGCAGCCGCCGATCATCTCCTTCATGCTATTGGAGAACTCGCCCTCCAGTGACACAGGCAGCAACAACGGCTCGCTAGAGACCATCTAAGGGTTAAAAACACCGTCAGCACGACACCACACACCGCCAGAGAGAGACCCCCGTGGCCTCCGGTGCCTTTTCCCCCAACAGCACTCGGTTTTCAGTCACTCAGCCACCGCCGCCGCCAGTACCGCCTCCATAACAGGGATGTCGGACCCATGGCCGTTGGAAGCAGCAGTGGTGCTGGTGGCGGGGAGGCGAGGAAAAAAAAAGCAGCGATGAAGAAGCTTCTTTGAAGTTCTTCCCGTGCGCCGGCTCGGCCGGACCACTATTCGTTAGTCTTTCAGCTCAGGCAACAGGAAGGAGGCTGAAGTTACAGGCCAGCGTCGCGGCAAAAACCCTGCTGTCCACGAAGCGAGGCAATAAAGCGAGAGCAAGGCCCGTTCTACGCAGGCGCACTGCAAACCTTCCTCAGAGAAGGCCCAACTACGCGCCAGCGGCGGCAGAACCGAAGGCCTTTTCACTCCCCGGTCTTCTCTTTCTCCTCCTCCCCGTTCTTCCTCCCTCCACGCGAGAATCATGGGCCGTCTGTGGAGAGCGAGCGACTTTAACTCCAGAGTCGCGCGCCCGGTGCCCACGAGCCTTCCTCTTTTTTTTCTTTTTTTTTCCGTTTCCTATACGGATGCACATTCGGAGCCTGCGCGGGGAGGGAAAGAAGGGAGGGAGGAATGCACAGTCGCCCTCCCTCTTGTCTGAGGAAGTCATGCTGTGTGGAGGGACTAGGCCCCGGACAAGAAGCATTCTTTTTTTTTTTTTTTATGTTTCTTGGCTGCCATACAAAGATGACACCACGCTCTGCTCCCGAGAGATGCGGGGAGGGGGAGGAATGTTGCGCGCGCGCGTGTTTTCATTCATCTCACTTCCCCCCCTTAGGCCGTTGTGATTCTTGGGCCAACGGAGCTGATGGATTCTTGGCCCTTGGCACGGTCACACCCGCGCTGCATTTTTCCCCTCCGTGTATCTCAGATTCCTCGCGGTGGAGAGAGCGCTTCGGGCAACCAAACCTAAGGTTAGGTCAGTTGCTATCATCTGGGGCCAGTCCTGGAGATGTGATCAGACACAGCTTTCTATTTTTGTCATCACAAGCACCCGTGCACAAGCAAAACTCGTATTTCTTATTCTGGGATATACTTTAAAAATTCAAAATAAGCTTATAATAATCTCACTGGTTCAGTTCTTTCTAATAATATCAGATATATCAAATTAGCAATAATTTCAGATATCTTTAATAAGAAATGACTGGCTTTTTCATGGTTGCAATTAAATCTGCAAGATTCTGCGTCTTTAAAAATGTTTTGATTTTGAAAATGTACTACATTTATAAAGAACAAGAGTCCAATGGCCTTTTATTCTAGCATAAGCTTTCCTTTATTCTATTGTACTCTTTAATCTTAATCATGTCTGCATGACACGCTTTGTCAGACTAAGGATGCAACATTAAGGAATTCCAACAAGATTTATTTTTACCTCTCTCCCATTCATAGTCATCTCAAATTTATTTTATCCTGCTTCATCTGCAGAATTTACACATTTCATTTTTTTTCCATTTGTTCCAGGAAAACTACCTTCAATTAAATTACCAACAACTCAATTTGATTTGGTTGCTTTTTATTTCCTTCACTTTAATTCATATTTCCTAAATTCACAGGACCCTATTACATTTATTATTTTCGCCCTGGTTTCACTATATCACACTATATGCATTTAAACTGCTAACCAAAAAAAGAGAGAAACCAACAAATCTGCCTCATACTCTTAGATACCTGACTTTTCTTGCTACCTAAGGTAATTTGAAAGGGCATCTTTTTTCAGCTTTTAATAGTTGATTTATTTATATATAAAAATATCAGGAGAAATTGAAGGTAATCAGCTTTAATGGTGGGTGATCTGAGGAGGCAGGGTGGGGGTGGGGTGTAAAGGGGCCTGCACATCTCTACTTTGTATAGCAGCTTTTTAAAAGCTTACAATGTATGTGACTATTATTTTGTATCTATTATAAGCAGTTATGACTTAAAAAAAGAAATTGTAGCTACTCGTAAAACTAAATGATTAGAGTGGTATGGGAAAGCATTAATATATGTCTGGAATAAGTCTTGAATTTAATGAAACATCAAAAAATGCTCAGTAAAGACCTGCAACTTTACAGCATTCTCTCTTTGCTATTTCAAGCTTATTACTTTCAACTTTTCTGCTATTTCAAGGCTGCTAATTTTATACAGAAGATGAAAGGAAAAACACAAGATACCACTGATCTGACCATCACATTAAATGATAAGCAGGACAATTTTCTGCATCACTTGGCAATGTTTATGTTTTTACAAACCTGCCTTATTTACCAATAGTTTAGTTACAGTATTAAATAAAGTATCATCCTATAATATTGCCCTAAATATATTAAATGGATTGTCCTCTTTTAGGTGCAAAATAATCATCACATACATTGTGAGCTCTTAAAAAGCTGCTATAGGAAGTAGAGATGTGCAGGCCCCTTTACACCCCACCCCCACCCTGCCTCTTCAGATCACCCACTATTAAAGCTTGTACTTTGCATGTAGGGTATCTTGGCTAAAGTTTTGCTGTCCTTGAAAATCTAAAGTGAATGTTTCTAAATAGATGACGAAAGACAAGGAAAGGAAAACAATGAGCGTCATTTCCTTCAGAAAGCATTACTGAACAGTGATTAACATAGCAATTTGTCATTTAAATATTCCCCAATATAATGCATAACAGAAATCTTTTTTGGGAACTTGCAACATAGTAATTTTCTTATAAATTACTTTTCTGTATTAGTGCACCAGCATGCAGAGCAGTAAGAAAATTCTATAAATGAAAAATAATACTTAAAACCATATAGCATTGTTTTAAAGAGTGTTTTAGCCCTTAAAGAAAATTATTTGGACATTATAAATATGTGATATTTATTATCATAAGAAGCATCAATTTTAATAAAATATTTTTTAAAAAATTAGATTGCTGGGATCCTATTAACATCCTTGCATGTACACAAGCACATTATGCACATTTACTACAAAATAAGTCCCATTTAGCAGAAATGTCTGAGTAAACTATGCACTGCATAGTTCCATGACTGGGGGATTAAATCCATTTACATCTAAATGTTTCCATATGAAGTCTAGTCCTGTGCATATTGACTCAGAAGTAAATCCTACTACATTAAATCCTACAGTATTTTCAAGTAGATATACTACATAGCATTACTTCCTGTATTTATGTGAACAGTAATTCCGTAATCCTAATTTCTATCAAGATATTTTTATTATTTAGCACCAACAAGATAATGGTCCAAATGAGATTGTAATCTTAAATACTGTGGTACTTAAATTTTAACTGATTTATTTATATTTCTTTTCTACATCAAATCCACATATATTCTATGGTTTTTAATTGAGATCAACACAAAAACAATCACTTTGCTACAAAGTAGCCCCAGTGTCACCAGGACAATGTTCTTAAACAAGTCATTCTTTTCTAGAGGGGACTATTTACAAAGACTAATTGCAGAAAAAAATAAGGATAGATAGATGTACAAGAGACCTAAAGAAACTGGGATTTGAGGCACAAAAGAGAATGACCATCAGGGATAATGATGACTGGGAACTTACAGAATAATACAAAAATACAAAAGAAATGCAATCTTTATTCCTGAACAGTGAGGATTGCCAAGATAAAAAATATAGTATAATCAGTGAATCTAAGGAATATTGTAAGAAATTAGTGTATACCTAATTTAAAAGGAAATTAGAAACACTGGTAAGTTTTATAGGTCTTTAAATGTCACAATTCACATTTCTTGCAAAGACAATGTTAAATTAAAATCTAATCCTTGCCAAAATGTATGATGTCAACTGTAATATATATCAAAACAAAAACAAAAAAAATAAGTTTTTTGTTTCATGTAGTTCAAATACATGTCATTGGTATTATACAGCAAAGGAATATTTAAGAATCAATTAAAACACTGGATATAAATCAAAGAACGCTATAATCATTAATACATTACAATATTATTTTAAATAAGATGCTATTAATTTTGGCTTCAGTGATGAAAGTAAACTGACCAGGATTACTAGTTTATAACTGCAGGAAACTTGATGGCAAGTTGTAGGTAAGTCACTTGGTGGTTTTGGAAAACAATACATTTTGAGGGAACCATTGAAATGCAAAACAGAAAACAGAAAGGCTTTATTACAAAGAGGTACATAGAGCAAGCCATTAACATCCATATGATATGAATGTATGAACCTTTTACATCCCACTTCTAAGCACAGTACTTGGGAGTAAGATTGATTGAAATCAATGTTAAGTACTTTGAAGTTATATTTCTAGGATTGGAAGTGTTAGTTTGTATTTTTAAGGATACAGTTGTTCTAAATGCTAGTGCAATATGGAGGCATGCTGCTAAAATTCATTTTATATTGATTTACTCAGAAGAATATTAATACTGGAAAAAGAATTATTGCAACTTTATGTTTTATAATTTGTAAGCAACTCTTTTCTTAAAATTAAACTACAGAAAAGCATTTAAAATGAAATATGCATACTTTCTGTACTTTTATCAGTTCAAGTACTGGCTTATATGCAAATCCTCTAGCTTTCAAGGAATTCCATGCGATTTCTTAGACATGTATAAGATTGCTACGTTATACACACAGAAGTATATATTACTGAAATCAATAATTCCATTTACTTTTATTTTCAAAGGGACTAAGCATTAGGAAAAGAAACCATTATGTTCAGTGAAATAAAATTAAAACAGCATTTGCCTTTTTAATGTTTAAAGAACAAATACTATTAAATAAAATTTGATTAAAGTAGTTTTTTTCCTTCTGTGGGTTATCTTAAAATAGAATCAACATCACATCTTCTGATTAACAGAGAGTCTACACTGTATAATCATCTTTCCCACATACATATGAAGCAATTTTAGTACATACTGTGCAATGTTAATAGTTAAAACAAATATAAAATGATTTCTTGCAACATTGTTTCTTTTTCATCTTGTACTACAAATAATTAGAAAGATTAATGAGAAGGAAAATAGAAATTTTGTGTGAGGACAATTTGTTTCTCTTTGGAGGTATGGAATTGGGTTGTTTTTTTTTTTCATTAAGGCTCTTCTTAACAACTTTTACCAAAATCTTCAGAATAAATCAGTGTAAAAATTTATTTTTATTGTTTACATGGGCACCAGAAGCTATGTAACACAAGACATATCAAAAATGTTTGTGGAGACATGTTTATAAAGTATGGGTGCTATTAGTATTTATATAAATATATTACATTCTCTTTGCCTTTCTATGTTTACTGAACTTGAAAATAGTATTAATAGAAATAAAAGTTAATGATGCTTTGTTTAATTCTAGAAAATGAAAATATAATAGCTGTTCTACACAATATATGACACTTGTGTTATGACCCATGTACATTAATATGTTTTAGATGTTGCTCTATTGAAACTAAAAGAAATGTATATAGGCATGGAATCATTAATTATCTCAAGTTTTAAGATATATATTCTGCCATTAAAAAAAAACTCCCATGTTGATTCTGTCAAATGTACTTTTTAGTTAGACTGCTTTTCATCTTGATTTGCTAAACTTAATTCAGGTAAATATCTTTTTAATTTGAGTAAAGTTTAGTTCTGTGATATAGCTTTCATTTTATCTTACGTATTTGTATACATAAAATCATGTCTGTTGGCTATTCTATAGAAGTTAAGTATAAACTTATTTAAAACTATGACTGTTAAAATCCCTTAAACTGTACCAGTTAAAACACTAATTTAACTGGGAAATTGTTTTTAAAGCATCCATTATATTGTTTTAAATTGCTCTATCACCTCAGGAGGCTTTTGGCAAATGCCACTTAACTAGAAGCACCAGTGGATGAAATAGTGTTCTCAAGTACTCTTTCTATTACATTAATTCTAGTATTTAATTATTACTCCTGCCCTGTAATTTTATATACATCTATGAAAGGGGATTGTAGCTTTGCAATAAAATCTTTATGTTCAAATATAATTTAAAAAAAATAAATTATAGAACTTTTCCTTTAAAGCAATATGAATAAACTTTTCCACAGCAGGAGCCTAAAGCTTTAAATTTAGGAATAATGCATCACGCCCTATACTACAATGCAGTTTATAGTGTATTTTATTTTTGTTTTAAAATACATGCTAAATGGCATTTCATTAATGCTATGGTAATCTTTAGAAATAGTAAAAAAAAATGGTTAAGCTAAATGTGAAATACAGATCTTAGTGAGAAAAGTTCACTGCAAAATTAGAAATTGTTCCTTTCCTTTTGCAATAAAGTACTTTTTAAAGCAATCTTTCAACTTCCCTCCCTTCCCCTACACTTTTTATATTTGCATATATCTTCTGTAAAAAGCCACTCATTTGTTTTGTAAGGGTGGGGGGTTGTGAGTTGTCCCATTTTCTCCCTTCCCCCTTGTTCTTTCTGATATTTTTATTTTATTGAAAATGTGTTTTAGATTCTACATAATCACTGATGATCAGTTTAAAAATTCTTTCAGATTAATTTTAAGGCATAAAATTACTTTTTGAAAGATGAAAGGAGTTTTCAATATGAAGCATCCATGTATAAATCAGATTAAATAATCATTTTTCCACACACAAATTAAGTGTTTTCCTATTAAACAGGAATTAACCATTTTCCAGTCACAAAAATATACCTAGAATTTCAGTTAATGGAATTGTACTCATTAATGGAATCATAAATAGTTCCATTTAAAAACAATGTTTCTAGTAACATATATCTCACAATGTTAATTTTTATATCTCAATTTTACAATTGTTAAAACATACATCAGGATTGTTACTCCCATATATGAATTTTATACCATTAAAATTACCTACTAATCCAGAGAAAAGCTAACAGGGCCACATAGGCGGTGAGCGTCTTGAGGGGTTAAGATTCCAAATGAATTAAAGTCACAAGCCCTGGATCACTTTTTTGTCATCTCACTATGGCATTTAAGACTTGAAATGTATTTTTTTTACCCAAAAATGCTACTTTTTCTGCTTTTAAATGATTCATTTGGCTAGAAAACAATGAGATAAATTGTATGAAACATAAGAGAAGAACAGGCAGGAAAAAGAGGCACAAAGTTTGCTTTATATTTCAAACACTTTCTCTATTATAACATATTCACTTTTTAAGCCTATTTATTTATACAAGTCTGTAAAAATTATACACTTATGAATGTATGTTCTTCAGAGGCATATTTCAAAAACTAATTCTCATCATTAGTAAATAAAAAAATGAAGACAAAATCAGGAGTTTTAAACTAATTCCTTTAATTATCTGTAGATTTCTTAACATTTAATTTTTAAACATTGTAGTATCTTTCAGAATATAAAGCTTCCCAGGATCATACAGTATGTATTTGCATTTTCTTTTTGAAAACCCAAAGACAAAATTCTCACAAAGAAAAAGGACAAAGGGATTCCATGTTGTATCCTGAAAAATTAGCAAATGTTTTGTTTCACAGAATTCAGTAATAGAACAGTTTTCTTTCAGAATTGCAGAAAAACCATTCTTTTTTCTCCTGAGAACCTAAAGTTTGCTTCTGTACTTTTTTTCTCATAAAGTGTCAACGTTATTTTCCTCTCGAAGATTGTTTGTTGTAAAAAGCAGGTACAGCATGTCTCAAAAATGTTTTTAAAGGCAGCCTAGACAAGGTCTGTCACCTCCAACTCCTTCAATTCAATAACTAACCCTCCACTTTCTTTCAAGAAAGACACTTGTTGGACTTTTTTCTTAGCCAAGTTATTTTGTTTTGTTCATATAGCTCAGCTTCAAATCGCAGGATAAAGGATCTTCATTAAAAACAATGTTCCTCTCTCGAAAATAATTATTTTTAAACAGAACAGAATAATCGATGTTTATGTAAAAGCATTAATTTTATTTCTGGAAGAATTCAAAGCGAAATCTGAAATTATAAAATAACCCCTTTCTCCATTCCTGGTTCCTTATTTTAGCCCTTTCTTTGTTTTCGTTAATTATTTCAGCATTCAATTATTTTCGTGTTATTTCCTGCCGCTCCCTCTTCTCCCCATCCCCGCCAGAAAGTCTTGCTCTAAAAATTCACCACCAAACCGATGCTTCCCTTTGTATCAGTCAAGCGTTGGCCCGGGTGCGTTCTTCACCTTCGCCATCCCACGTGAGCTTTGCAGAACTTTCTTCGGTGAAGAGAAATAAAAGGGAGCCCCAAATAAAAGGCGCGGGGAGGGAGTCCCTCCTACTTATTTACCAGCGTCGCTTGCTGGAAACCCACGAGCTGCGCAGGGATGAGTGACAAACTCGCGCCGTTTCCCCAAGTGGGCGCTTGCGGAAGCCGAAGTGTGGCATCAGCTCCTGCAGCTCCTTCGCAGTTGCGGTAGAACAAGACGAATCTTGGGCTAAAAGTGCAAAGGCGGCCAACAGCTGGGATGGCTTTCTGGCGAACAATGGGGCGGCTGGAGGAAAAGGCTCGGCGGCTCCACTTCCTCTCCTCGCACGGCCCAACCCACTCCCCTTGCCTTGGCCGGGCTGCTTGCAAGTTATGCGCGATCTTTCCAGCGGCACTTCCTGCCTGAACGATCCCCGAGGTATTCGGGCGCAGCTGCTGCCTTGGGGAATCCGCTGTCCCGCTCGCTCCTCCCCTGTTCTACTCCACCACCAACAGGCATTTTTCCCCAACTACCCCAGCACTCTTGACGCCCCTCGCGGCTTCTTCGGTGTGGACCAGCCCTCGTGTTCTCGCTAGCCGGCGTAGCTAGGCCCAGCCGCCGCCTCGCCGAGGTTCCTTTCGAGGCGCGGTTTCTTCTTTTGAGCCCTCCCGCTAGCTAGCTTAGTCCTGCACAAGCAGGCCCCTCAGTTGACTCTCATTTTGTAAGTGACACCCGCGAATTCATTCTTTCACCTGCTCACGCTCAACCTCTCTCATCAAGTACAACGCAAAGGGCTTTGAGGAGGGAAGGGGATGGGATTATGGGACTTGGCTGCTCGCCAGCAACAGCTCAGCTTCTCTCTTCCTGCCTAAGGTCCGGGGTTCCAATTAAGACCAGCTTCATAGCCCCTGCGAAAACCCAGCCACTGCCTTGCCGGCCCGCCCCGGTCCTGCTTTTTATCTTCTCCCTGCACGAGCGCTGCCTACAGGAAAATGAGCGCTTCTGCCCACTTCTCAACGCTTTGGGTATCTTCCTGCAGCTCTGTGTGCTGGTCAAAAACGATTAGCAGTAGTAGTTTATTCTCACTATAGCGGCTCTTGAACAGGAGGTAAAGTCTTGAACTAAACAAGACAAATCCAAGCATTGAGAGTGCAACAGAATTTCCTAGAAAGGATTTGTGAATCCATAACTGAACTCGAGCCGGGCCCTTACTCTGAAGAAGACACTTGTACTGCTTGAGGTCTATTGCCATTCTTCAAATTATCCTGTTCATAAATCCTCTTTAACTGAGTCTTTTTGCTCAATAATAATGCTCTGGCACTTATAAAAATAAGTCCCACTGAGTTCAATAGGACTTAGGTGTTGATACTTTTACTACTACTCATTAGATCTATAACTTGCCACTTTCAAAGCCACAACAGTTATTGGGTGTAATATAGATCCATTTTTTGAAGTGCAATTCAGTACTCTTACAAGTTGAGACTATAAATACATTTTGACTTTTAGTGGGTTTATTACATTTTGAAGGAAAAGAGAGAATGGTTTTGTCAATGATTTTTTTGTAAGCAATTCTTCTCTTTATTTATAAAATTCAGTTTAATGATATTGGTAGCATTATACTTTGATATTTATTTGATGTTAACTGGGTTGCTTATATTCCAATGAAAATCCATATTTGTGAATGTGCTTGTCTCTGATACATGTGAATTATAGGACAGTATGGACATTTAGTTGGCAACATTTCATAATGTTTCCGTGATTATTTGAAAAAAGTAGCCGGTGAGGTTGGTGAGAAGTCTTCAAGGAAAAATGTCCAAATGAATTCAAATTGATCACACAATCAGGAATATTGGATCTTAAATGCATTAAATTGGTTATTTCATGTATTGGTGCTTTATTTCCAAGCAGTTATCAGGACAGCAAGTTTAAGTTACAAAGCCCAAATAATCAAACAAGATTGATTTAGAATAAATAAATTATAAATGACAGAATAATTATTATCAGATAGGAAATTCTTACTGGTAGATATCAGTCTTGGAATTTGCTTTCAAATAATACATATAGGATCAGAAGCATTATCAATTTAACTCAAGGAGATTTAACACTAATTAGAAGTTGGGCTTCTCTTATGTGGGAGAAGATAAGAGTGACTAATATTAATGCTCTATCTATCATATACTGTTTTATTTTTTTATTTTCCCATTGCACAGATTGTTTTAGAGCAATAGCATTCTACGAATTTGTTAAGTATCTTTTCTGATCTTAGATACTGACTCTATTAATAGACCACTACTAACGTTGAATTTAAAAAAACATTTCTTATCTGGTAAAGAAAACACTTGTCAATCATATTCAACAGGCAACAAGCAGGTCTAAATGTCCCTGCTGGCCTGTGGACAAGAGCTTCCACAAAACATTTAAAGGGATTTGAAGAGTCATAGAGTATGTGTCTTTTATTGCATCTTAAAGGTGGAGGGATCTTTTTGTTCTTTCTATATGATTTGCTTGTATTGATTATAGCACCAGCAGCAAGGATGTGCTAAATAAGCCCTAAGGTAATGCCTTTACATTCCTTACTATTATGTGCCAATGCTTTTAAGTTAAAACCTGCCCCATTACAGTTTTCCATTTAAGATGGAGCATTTCTGTCTTTGCATTTACTTTCGGCTCTGTTGCAGAAGGTCACCATTTAGTTCCTACTGCTGAAAGAAAGAAAAGGGAAGTCATGATTTTTGGAGAATGTCTCCAGAAGTATCTCTTCTCCTTACCCCGCTCTTGCAGGGTCTCCAGACCCCTAAAAGCTCAGTTCCACATGCTCGCAGTGCTGCATTTTGTTCCTGTTCACAGTCTCCCACATTTGAAAGACTTAAGCAAATAGATAGATAGATAGATAGATAGATAGATAGATAGATAGATAGATAGATAGATAGATAGATCAGGCAATAACCTGAAGATGTTCCAGATGTGATTGCCTTTGCACATAATTTGAACCCTCAATTTTGGGGCTAATCAGCATCCTCCGCAAAGACTGAAGGGGTGGGAAAACAAGTGAGAGGCAAGGGAAGGAATACCCTGCAGAAAGTACTGGGGAAAGGGCATTGGCAGCCCAAATTAGAAAGATTGTGTGTAACTGAAGCACTCGAAGAAAGAAGTTGTGTGCTGTCCCAGACTCCCAAGGAAGTTTTTTGAAAAAAAAATAACAAAAGCCATTTTTTGTAATTGAAGGTGGTACCAGATAATATTTTTATTTGCTTTTAACTGGAGGTGCAGAATTAAATTATAATAGTTCTCGGTCACTTGTCTTTTTTCATACCTTTAAAATATTCTTTTTTTTTTTTTTAAGAGAGATATAGGAGTGCCATTCTTTCTAAGGATGAGAAAAGATGGGCTAAAATGCTGAAGCAGTCACCCACTGACCTGCTTTTGCTGCTCCCCCTCTCCAGTCAGGAAGAAGAAAAGCAGAAACAAAGAGTTCTAAACCTTTGCTTCAAAGGCTTTTTGAGGAAAGGGGGAGGGGAGATGACCAGGGTCCAGGAAATGCTGAGTAGGAAATGCCTTGACTCATCACAACCCACACATTTTCCAAGGCCCAAACCTTCAACTATGATCCTGGGATCTATTAGGGGGCTTTTTTAGTGCCAGCCTCTCATTTCTATATTTCAGATAGCAGGCGCTTGCTTTTCCCCTTTCCAATACTTCCTCCCCTCACCAACATCGTGGCCTAGTTTTATCTGCTTCTCTGTAGTTTAAGGAACGCCTGTGTTTCTTCAAACCTGCTGTTGCTATTAAAAATAATCTTGGTTTATTACAAGTATTAACTGATTTCAATAAATTCAATTGATTATTGCAGTTGGGAATTATCCTTTATAATTACTTATTAATCATGTACCCCATCATGCCGGCTCTGAATCAGAATAAGAATAAAGCTTAGCTGGAACCAAAATAGTTTTCAAGTTGTGTGTTTGAAAGATTACTGATCATCATCATCATCATCATCATCATCATCACCTATGGAAAGGTTCTCCGGGGATGCTCAATTGAGCCTTCCTTGCAAGCGGCTGCCCCCAGCGGCAGAGCAGGGCGAAACAGTTGTAGAATTTAAACCTCACGAAAAGGAGGGGGAAAGCGAAGAGGGCGGGATTGAGAGCGATTATGAGAGGCTCGAGCTCGGCACGAGTGCGCCCTTGGCGCAATGGATTCTGGGTAAGCAAGTGGCCGCGCGGCAAAAGGAAGCGGTGAGGGGGAGAAAGAGGGGGGGGCAGGCAAGAGGTGAAAGGTCAGCGGCCTGGAGGCCCCGCCCTTTGCGCCTAGAGGCATGAATGAACGGAAGGACTGCGAGAGCTGAAGATTAGTGCCCCGGCAGTGGCGGCAGTGCTAGTATCGCATAGTGTTCTGTGTGCAGCTTCCAGAGATTTTTCTCTCCCTCCCTCTCGGCGGGGCAAGCAGGCAGTGGTGCATTGCATTTGTATAAGTAGTTGAGCTCAACAATCTCCCTCCTCCCAACGTGTCTGTCGGACAATGCCACCAAGAATTGCAATCATGGGGACTTTGCTCTTCTCTGCTTCCCTCGCCACGGTACAAGCTAGGAGCTAGGACGAGGGCCAGCACCTCGGTCTCGCATATGAGGCTAAGATAATGCTGGAGACGCTGACCTCCCTCAGCCTGCAAGGCGGTGATCTCTCTTTTTCTCCCTCCCTCCCACCAGCCATCACCATTTACTTTTTCCCTTCTTTGCCGTAAATGCGCACTCACATACCCACACAGATACCTACAGAGACACAAATAACGTAGTACAAGAACTGAAATCATTTTTAGTAGCGCCCCCACATCCCCCTCACGGCCTTTTTCTGTTCCCGTTCAGAGCTCTGTTGTTGTAGGCTTTTTGTTGTTGTTCATTTAATTTCCCTTTCGGGCAGGTTTCCGGAGGATAGCCCCTTGGTCGCCCCAGAATTTGCTTTACATTTCCAAGCCTCCCAGCCCACCTCGTCCTTAGGTCATCAGTCACCCGAGAAGGTCCTCGAGTATGCTGTACCCTTGGCCCAAAAGAACAAGCTACTCTGCTGCCTCTTAGCATAGCCCGGGGCGGGCATCCCCATCCTCGAAACCTCTGGGTTACAGCCTCGATTTAAGCCGCCGCTGTTCTCTTCGTATGGTAGCAGTTGGTGGGGTCTCTTCGCCGACAAGTTTTCATTTAAATCCGCGCGCCCCGCCACCTCATTCCTCAAATATTGTACGGCTTTCGCTACATCATTTTTAAAAGCAACAAAGTTGGGCGAGTTCTACGCTTTTTTCCTCTTAATTCCTCCCACCCACCCAGCCAGCTCTTGTATCTTGCAGAGAAATGGAGGAAGAAATGTAAAACGCTTCACCGAGGAAGTGATTCCCTTTGTTCTTTCATTGTTTCTCCCTGAAATGGCAGCAATAATCACTAACACTTACCTTCTCTTTTTTTTGCTGCGAAATCCAGGCGTTCCCATCAGCTGTAAATATACAATCCACTTTGGAAAGAAATTAGAAATGTTGGGAGAGTTTCTTTTGCACACCCTTCTCTTTTTGGTGCAAGATTAAGTTTCCAAGCACGTTGTTGCAAGCTGGAGCCCCCCCTCTCTTTAGTGAATGGTCACGTTTAGGGCCCTCCAAGGCCATCCTAATTCTGCCAGTAGAATCGAGGATATTGAAGGTCTAAACTTTCAAAAGAGAAGGGGGCCTTCGACTAGCCTGCTCACAAATGCTCTTGGGTTTGCAGGGGAGGGGGCTCCCTGCTTTCCCCATGCATGCAATAAGGGAACTGCTAGAAAAGGAAAGAAGGAAAGTTTTTACTTTATTGATTCTTCATGAATACTAAGTTAAAAGAGAAGCACAGAATACATTTAAAATCTACCACCACATTTTGTTACGTTTTCTACACACATAGTGAATCTTAAGCGACTTGAAAAATTAAATTATCTAGTTGTAGAGGTCTTGGATAGAAAGTTTTGTTGCATGGGAAACTGAAAAAATATGATGAAAGGAAAAAGGATTGCTGTTTTTAAAAATACAGGAGTGTGTCTTTATTTAATGCAATGATCAATTGAGCAAGGTCAGCTTGTTTTCAAGGGTTTCTACCTATTTTGTTTGATGCTTAAGGCCCAGCTTTACAGTCTCAGTGCACAAACCTTTTTATCTAAATAGGATGAGGTTTGCTGATGCAGTGGCTGTTTGAACAAATGAGAGGTATTTGGAGCCTCCTTTGGTTTCTGCAGCTCTCAGATACATTAAAAGAAGGCACTCACTACCAACCTCCATCTTCATCTGGGGACTGATTTGAGTAGTACCTTGCTTTTCATCCTCATGCTTTAAAACCCCACTGAGTACCCACAAACATTGACTTGGACTATTTCTCTGAAAAATGTCCTTGCCATTCTTTTTAATTTCTGAACCTGGGCTATTAATAAAATAAATATCATGCTCTCAAAAATAGAAGGGATAATGTTGCCAAAGTCTTTCCTGCCTCCCTTATAGCTTTTCCTGCTTTCTCTTAATGACTCTTCTTCCTCTCCAGTTTCCCCAGAATGACTGTTCTCCCCCAAAAGAAAAATAAAACAAAGATTCCAGTAATAATAGGAATAGTCAAGCCAAGTAATATGTGGGACAGGTGAAGAGATTTTTCTAGGCCCATATTTAATTGACATAAAAATATTCTGGGATTGTAAACATTCCTTATGAATGCAGCCAAAATAGGCAGGCATTGTCTTGCTTTTATCACAATGGTAATTATAGTGTCCTTGTAACTGCCTCATAGCAAGTGAGATAAAGGAATTAGCCTGTAGCTTCAGATTAAATCTTTCTTTCCCTCTCCCTCCCTCTGGGTGCAGGTCATCAGGAACCTCAGATACCTGGGAAATTGCACCATGGAAATAAATTGTACTACTGTAATTTGGTGAAATCTATAACCTTTGGATCTTCTACATTTGTAATTGCCATTTGCTGCTCCCTTCATTTTTTTTTCTTGATTTTCAGTGGTCTTCCAGGGTAGGGGATAAATAATGATGGGAGGAGGGTTAAACTTAGGGTACTCCTTTGCCATGCAGTCTAGGCTTTTGCCCACCTGTATATAAGAAATGCCAGTCTGTTCTTTGTGTTTACTGCACCTTTGTGTCTAATTAAAAATGCCCACTTTTAGGAACCTTGCAGAACAAAGCCTCCCCAAATCCTCTTTACATCCAAGGATTTGCAAATTTATAAAGGCTGCATTGAATTTGGGATGGGTCAAGGGGCAAAAAAAGGGTAGAAGGTCACTGCATTTTGATTATGGGTCAGTAGGCAACATGGTACACAGTTTGTGTCCCAAATACTCTTTTTTAAATTTAAAAACAAAAATGAGCCAAATTTCTAGGGAGAAATAAATAATTAAAAATGGAAAAAAATCTTTTCTTTCTCCGGCCTGTCAGATAGAAAAGATATTCCAGGGAGTAGATAAAGCTTGGGAAATGCTGAAGGGAAAAGCAGCTTTTAGTACCATGATAAATCATGGCTTTGTTTACAAAGGAATAATCCAAGAGCCTTATGTTATGTTAGAAAAACATTATTATGGCTTTTAGACTATTTTTTTTAATAGTAGTAGTTTTAATGTGTTAAAAAGTACCTATGATTGCTATGTTTTTTTTTAATTTGAAGCTTTTAATTTATAGTCACATAGTCTTTTAATTATTGTCTCATCCTTCACATGCCATCACCCTAACTACTTTGGATATATTATTAAGGGTGATAAGTACAGCATATGTACTTACTGTGAATACCTATTTTGGACTAGAAAATGATTTGTTATTTTTTCTGGTGTACACTTACATACTCGCTCTCATACACACAAAACACAAAGTGGTATTCAGGCTAGCTCTGGAAGACTAAGGTATATCAAGCAGAAAGATAATAATACAGAATAAATAAACAAACAATAGGATTGCATGAAGAAGGGCATTGCAGTGTGAAAATGTTTTAAGATAGAGTGAATTTAAAGAGTTATTGAAACAGGTTTAAAGTGCTGTTGCATTTCACAAGTAAATCTTTAAAAGGCTATAAATGGTTCTGGGTAATTCTGCCAAGAAAGAAGAGGTCAGCATGGATTGTCCTGCTGTTTTAACATCATCCTGATAATTTTATGAAAATATATCAGTACTATCTGAAGGAGCAGTTTCAAATGGAAACACAGTCCTTCAAATTCATGCAACAATCCAATATATTTTTACATCAAAACAAAAATTATTGGAGTGCTCATAGGGATATATTTACACCATTAGGAGAATAATACTATTTTTCTCTGTTATTTTCTAATTAGCTTTTATCATTTTCCAAAAGTGCTTCAAAATGACATATGAACTAATGTTAAAAAAAAAAACATTAAATCTACTGCATGAGTAAGAAGCATATTTGACTGATCACTTATCTAATATATGTAAGCTAGTCAGGAACCTGTGAATCACAGATCTTTCCATCTCACAATTCAGGTAAACTGACCTGTAAAGATTAGAATAATTCATCTATGTCATTTTGTGTTTGTTTTTTCATTTATTTGTAACATTTATTTGTTTTTTCATTTATTTGCGGGAATTAAGAAGATGGTCCTTGGTTCTCTTGAAATAAGATTTTCAAAAGAACTGAAAATGCCAATGCCCCACTACAGTAGCTCAGTTTGCAAAATGCTTAAAAGTTAGGAGCTTCTACTCCTGCATAGATCCCCACACAGTGTAAGCCTGTTATTCCACAAAGAAATGGGAGGCCCAGTTCCACTCCTTTAGCACCTTAAGTACTTTCCCAGCAGCACCCATAATTCAGTGGAGTTAAAGTGAACCTTGTTACTGGCCCAGCTTTTCAGAAGATTTTGCCAGGATTTAGGCAAAGAATTACCCAGCATTCAGGAATAAATCCCAGTATGCTGATCTTCCCAGGGACTTCTGTGGTAGGAAGGTGAAGAACTGAGGTCTTGGAAGTCACTCACAGTCAGCTAGAAGGCAGATCCCACAGAAGGGAGGAGGTTGCTTCAGACTGGAACCTGAGACAGCCAGAATTGGAGCATGTTGCTTTAGCTGGGCTGAAAGATCATAACCAGCAGAGGGGGGGGGGGGGTAAGGGGGTGACTGCATTGCTTTTCCTCTAAGAATGTCTCTCTGGAAATGACCTGAAATAAACACCTTAATTTTTCACTGGCTCACTCATGTACATGCACAAACATGGACATGGTCTTTATATGGGGGCGGGGCGGGGGGGGGTATGGAAATGGGGAAAAGGAGGTGATTTTTCATGTGAATAATATGGATTCTAAATACAGCTCCCAGATTGCAGCAGGCGATCTATGATCCCTAGGACAGCCCCAGTATTTCTTTCTTTCTTTCTTTCTTTCTTTCTTTCTTTCTTTCTTTCTTTCTTTCTTTCTTTCTTTCTTTCTTTCTTTCTTTCTTTTCTTTCCTTCCTCACATAGGGGTCTCTGAGCTATTGTTTATAAATCCAGCCTGCCTCCAAACATGCTGCCAGAATGATCCTGTGAGGGCATCTTGTTTTGATGATCACAAGAAAACCAGCAGCTCTCCACCACCACCACCCCCCCAAAAAAAAAGCAGGAAAAGGAAGTTTTAAGAAACAAAAAACCTAAAAAAAATCTGGTGGGAGAGACTTAAATCCAATCCACTGGCTGAACTGGGCATCTCCTTTTTAAATGCTGTGACTTGAGTTGTGCTTGTGTATTTATTTACTTCTTCATTTGTTCAACCCCCCCCCCCCCATCTCCATCTCTCTGCCTGCCTGGCCCCTCCCTCTCTTTCTCTCTCTCTCACACACACACACAAACACACATGGTGGGTGGGTGAGAGACTGCTATGACCATGACTTACATAAAATAAATAAGAATGTACTTTGGAAGAAATTTGGATTCATACCAATTCTTAATAACTATGCACGTGCAGGAGGGTATGCTTTTAAGGCCAATGCTTATAGCAAACAAAACCCTTTGAGAGTTTGAACTTTTCTAAAGGGTGCAAGTAATCTGGCAAATTTTAAAGTGTGTATGTGTGGCTTGTGTGTGAGGGGGGAGGAAGGTAGGATGAGAGGAGAGAACAAGAAAGATTCTTACACCCCATTTATCCCTGAGTACTTCACAGCTGTAAAGGGAATGTTGGTTTGGCTTGTGTTCAATGACAGCCTAAAGGAATTGAGCTGCACCAGGTCAAACCAAAGCTTCAGAACTCAACTTTATGGAGGAAACAAATATCCTGCTACCAGAGAGGAGAGAACTTTGGGCCTTGGGCCACAGCTTCTTTCTTTTGTGCTTTCATCTACAAGGATTCCAGAATCATCAACCTCAAAGCAAAAAGCAATAGAGGAAGGAGGAATGGGATGAGCCTTCTGCTATCCTAGAGAAAAAGATGAAGAAAAGATTTTCCCTCCCTCCCTTGTTTCTGCTACAATGATATTTTTCAAATAGCTATTTATCCTCAAAAAATAGGCTTGCAGCTCCAGAATCTGTCTCCTGGGTGAGAGGAAGAGAAGTTTGTCTATAGACAAGATGGAGAACTCAACTTGAGCTGTGCAACATACACCCTTCCCTTGTTTACTTTTGCCTTTAGATTCTGCTGAAGAGGCTGGGAATTCAGGCAGCTCTTGAGAAGCCAAAGGAAAGCAAGCAGTCACCCAGGGGTGCTTAGTTAGGTTTTCAAAGGACTCTCTTAATTTCCGGATGCCTCCTTGCACATGCAAAGAAAGACAAAGTCAGCCTTCTTGGGGAATTATATGTTTGGGGGAAAAGAGGTAAAAGGATGTAGTCATGCAAAACCCGCCATGAAAATTAATTACAAAAAAAGATGGGGAAAAGCAGTGATGTGTGTATGTGTGTATGGGGGTGTGTGTATTTATTTATTGCAGTGCCAGTATAATAAGAAGCCCCTTTTTTGTACCTGCAGGTCTATATCAAGGGGAGGGATTGAGGAGCAGAACCATGAATTAGAAGAGAGGATTTATTCTCTCCCCCTCCCCCCATGGATTTTCTGCAGAGAAGGGATGTATTTCATTCTGACTCTGGAAGTCAAGACTCTGAGCTATGGGAAACCTGATTTGTTCATCTGGCCAAGAAGGGATCTTAAAATCAAAGGATGCCTCCATCCACTATCCTCCAAAAGCTTTAGAGAATTCCAGTTGAAGCCCATTGACTGGACTTCCATTGGAAGACCAGCCTTTGGCCTAATTCCACACTTAGGCACTTTCCCTTCAGACTGAATGTATTTGGTTTTTCATGCTTTTGATGATGGAAAGAGTCCTTACTCTTGAAAAGGTAAAAGGGGATAACTTGCTGGTTGGTGGTGTGGGAAGAATAGGGTTCACCTCTAAAACAATCCTGCAAGTTTTTCATGAGACCAAGATATTAAATATTGGGAGGTCATTAATAGGAGCTACAAAGGAGGTATGAAAGGCAATTTCAATCTGTAGTCTGGCAAATTCACTGTCTCACACAGGAGTTATGTACCTCACCTTGTAAGATTGCAGTCCTGGGAATAGAAGGCAAAATCGAACCTGTAGATGTGTCCTGCAATGGCAGCTGGAGCCAGAAGCTGTAGACGAGAAGCATCCTTTTGACCTACCACAATCTTCCTTCTCAAAGTACTTCTCTTGAATCTGTTACCATTCCCCCCCCCCCCTCTATACATACACTCCCGCCAAACAATCAACGCTCAGGCGATCCAGGCACTGACTCGGAAACTTAAAGCTTCTACCTTGAGAAGCCGCCCCACAAACTATAGAAAGTGGATGCAGTTCCAGCTTATCTCTGCTGTGTTACGGGTCTGACGTGAGCCCACGTCCTGATCTCTCCCCCCCCTTCCTCTTCCCCCCTCTGCTTCCCCTCCCCTCAATATCACAGGCAGAATTTCATCGAAAAGTGTTACAGTATGACGGAGCTGGAGCTCTAGAGAAGCGCACTGCCCCAAAGAAATCCTAGGAGGGGAGCAACAACTTAGCTCGGGGGGGGGGGACGAAAAGGGGGGGGGGGGGGAAATAGAAAGGAGCGAGAAGGAGGAAAGAAGAGGCACCTCTAGTGAACGTGAGTATGTTCGTACTCTCAGTCGGAGAGGGTGGGTGGGGAGAAAGGAGAAATCCAAATAACAACAAATACGCCCCAGCTCTTAAAACAAAGGGAAAACTTTAACGCCCGCGGAAGGACCCACCAGACGAGCAAGCCTCCTTTGACTCGTTAGGCAGAATAAACGCCCCTTTAAAATGATAGCTTAAAATGGTTACTCTGCGGTTCGGACACACAGGCACACACACACCTCAGTCATCTGTCCATCCCTAGAACTCTTGCAGTGTCTTGGTGGGAGAAACAGCCCCCCCCCCTTTAATTATACTAAATGGCTGGATGAAGCTTTCCCAATGGTATTTATTTTGGGAGGTGGGCTTTGTAAAAGAAAAAGGAGGAGGAGGAGGAAGAAGAAGAGGAGGAGGAAAAGGAGGAGGAGGAGGAGGAGGAGGAGAAAGAAGAGAGGAAGGAGAGAGAAGAAAGAGGAGGAAAAGGGAGGAGGAAGAGGAGAAGGAGAAACAGGGAGGAAGGAGGAAGGAAGAGAAGAGAGGAGGAAGAAGAAAAAGAAGAAAAAAAGAACCAAAACGGTGTCAGTAATACAATTCCAACCCGTTCCTTTAATAGCCAAGCGCCGTCGAGCTGCCTTTGGGCTGGCAGAGAACCTCTGGATTGTTTAATAGAAAGATTTATATACTAACAGTATTATTTACTTTGGGAGGGAAGGTGGCAGTCTAAGAGTATGCTAATTAGCCAAAGATTGGGGAGGGGGGCACTAAGGGGTGGAATATCAATTTTTATTGCATCACCTGTCAGGAGTGTCCAATCAGCGCTGGCTTTAGGGGAATTAATTGATGAAGGTGTCTCCGGACGAGCTCACTTCACTCTGTCATTTGATTTGGAGCGAAAGCAGCGGCGGGAAGAACGGCTGCGTGGCTCTTCTGCCTCCTTCAGCAGCCCTCTGGCTTTACATTCCTTTATCCTGGGCTGGACAGGGGGAAGAGCCGCCAGCCCAAGGACACAGGTAGTGAGCCTGCCTCCTCAGCTACGTCGCGAGAAAGGCCGGGGCCACCAAACTGATATATTCCCTCCCACTCCCCAGGACACGATTTCTTTTTTTATTTCCACCCTCCAGGGCTCTTTCCACTTCTCCTCCTCTCTGCCTTGCGCTTCTGATCTTCTTCTTTTTGGTTAGTCCTCCGAAGTTTGATCAGGAATAACACGCTTTGTTCTTTTCCATTCAGTAGGATGCCTTGAGACCAAATCCAGCATCTGGCTAAGGATTTTTAAAATTGCCTTTTCGTCTGTGGATTTCTTTTTTTCCCTCTCTCTATCTCTGCCGCCCCACCCGCCCGACATCGCACCTTTTCTTCCTGCTGCTGATCGCCGTTCCAACTTGTGGGGTGCACGGCGGGCCGTCGCCCATCCATTTTCCGCTTCCCCTATCCAGATGCTAGGCTTAATTTAAGGCGCACCATGGAAGATTTGAAGTCGGGTTTCGAAGAGGTGGATGGTGTACGCCTGGGCTACCTGATGATCCGGGGCAAGCAGATGTTCCCCCTCTCGCAGGTCTTCACAGATCTTCTGAAGAACATCCCGCGCACCACGGTGCACAAGCGCATGGACCACCTGAAAGTCCAAAAGCACCAATGTGACCTGGAGGAACTGCGGAAGCTCAAGTCCATCAACTCCATAGCTTTCCACGCTGCCAAATGCACCCTGATTTCCCGCGAGGACGTAGAGGCGCTGTATACCTCGTGCAAGACCGAACGGGTCCTGAGAACCAAGCGTCGGGGAGGCGCCAAGCCGGGCCAGGGCACCCTGCGCCCCGACCCCTATGCGGCTTTTTGGAAAGACGGCGGCAAACTTTGCCTGAGCTTGAAAGAAGGGACAACAAGCCAAGCCAGCAGCAGAAAGAAAGCAGCCTGGCGCAAGGCGGCGGCCGCGGCGGCTGCTGCACAAGCAGGAGCTTTCCTACCGGCCTCGGATCTACCTCATTTTTGGAACAAATCCGCCGGGCGCAGTTTGCCAAGCTTTTCCCGATCGCCTAGCAATGAGGCTGTAAACTATGAAACGGCCCAGCTTGGTCCCGGTTATGTCTCCCTGGCCACAGAACCCGCTTGTTTTCGGAGCCTGATCTGCTCCAAGCATCCTCATTACTACTACCATTCCTCGGCCGCCATTGCCACTCAGCCTAAGCTCGCGGCGGCGGCGGCGGCGGCAGCAGCGGCGGCGGCGGCGGCGGCAGCAGCAGCAGCAGCAGTCTCCAGAAGCAAACCGTTGGGTCTGGGCTGCAGGACGAAGCGGAAAAAGAGCACCGAGAGGCGTTTCTCTGCCGGGTGCGGGCGGCGTGTGGTGATCCTGCCCCGAGCTTGCAAAGCAGCTCGGAGCGCCGTGGCGGAAAGGCTGCCTGGACTGCGCGGTTTTTTGACCCCGCAGCCTGCCCCGGCTTTCCCAGAGCCTTACAGTAGCGACTCGGAATCCAGCTCGTATTCGAATCATGCAGACAACGACTCCGACTTTTGCTCCAGCCTGAGCAGCACCAGCAATTCCGGTTCTTCTGAAGAAGAAGATGAAGGCAGCTGCGCCTCTGATTCCAGTGAGCTTAGCTCTGAGGAGGAAGAGCAGGAGGAGGAGGAGGAGGAGGAGGAGGAGGAGGAGGAGGAGGAGGAGGAGGAGGAAGAGGAGGAAGAGGAAGAAGAAGAAGAAGAAGAAGAAGAAGAAGAAGAAGAAGAAGAAGA
>BLBF01000094.1:1860386-1887551 GCA_015471245.1 Laticauda colubrina | reverse complement strand
GAAGAAGAAGAAGAAGAAGAAGAAGAAGAAGAAGAAGAAGAAGAAGAAGAGACCAGCTCGGAATCTGATTCCAGCTCCGGGTCCAGCCACGTCTCGGACCAGAGTATCCGCTTCAGGCGCACTAGCTTCTGCAGATCGCCCACCCTCCAGACTTCAGCCAGCTTCATGCCCGATCCGCCTCATTTTGCTAACTACGAGAAGCTCCCAGGTCCAGCGCAATTCGTCAAATGTGAAGCGTCGGAAGAACCTGAGGACTGGAAGACCCCGGCTGGCTGGCTTTCAAAAGCTGAGCTGGGCTTGGACTGCACCACTCATCCTGCCAGCAGCGCGTACTTAGGATTGCTGGAGCAGCCCACGGAAGAAGCAGCCAGAGGCGGCGAGGGAAGACCCCTCTTGACTGGCGAGGACCATTCCACACTCGTGCCTGAGGTAAAGTCTCTTGACCTGCCTGGGGTCCCCTGGTTAGCCTGTGGTGACTCTTCTCCTAGCTCAAAGCCAAATCACATTTTGCCCCAAACAAGATTTTTCGGAGAGGGCCAGATCTGCCAGCCTGCCCTTGCCTCTCCCCCTTATCCTTCTCCTCTTTCTCCAACTGGTGCAGACAGCACCACTGCTGCCCTAACCCACCTGTCCAAGGAGCTTCCTGGAAATGCCCAGTTTAATGGAAGATCAGCCACTTTCCAGGTAACTGCTGCTGTTGCAAGTCCAGATCTCCAAAGCCATGTCCAGCTCCTATCTTTTGTTCCCATTGCCCAGATCAAAGTTGAGGACAGCAGTGCTAATGCTGAGTATGGAGCTCTCCCAGTACAGATACCATTCAAATGGGAAGGGAGTGACCAGGAGACTAAGATGGAGGCAGAAGACCAGTCATTACCACTGCCAGGTCCCACCCAACATCCTGGAATTCTTCTGCTGTCAGGCAAGGCAGACCCTACCTGCCGAGAGGACTCTCCTAGCCCTCCTAAAAGCACTCTGTGTCCAGCATCTTTGAGCCGGACCCTTGCTGCATGCACTTTAGGCACTGCTTCTGCTGCCAAACCTGAGGATGGGGATTATAAATTTGGAGCACGGGTGAGGAAGAACTACCGCACCTTGGTGCTGGGCAAACGAGCCACCATACCAAGCCCAGCACCACTCAAGCCAAATCTGAAATCTGCACGCAACCCCCGGCCACCTCCAGGGAAACTCCCAGAGGCTCAGGAAGGGGCTTTGGATGACTTAACTGTTCTTAACCGCCGCAAGAGGGTGGCCAATAATGTCACCTCCACTCTCAAGAGGCCATTCAGTTTCATGGGCAACTTTCCCTGCCCTCCTTCCTTGGTGGTTGGCCCTGATGGAGATCTCTCACCAGCCTATACCTTAAGCACTGCCAAGAGTGCCCAACCACCACCTAAAGCCCATCCTATCTGGAAATGGCAGCTGGGTGGGTCACCAATACCTCTTCCACCCAGCCACAAGTTCAGGAAACTGAACTAATGAAAGGGCTAGGATGGGAATTCTACTTTTATGGTTGATGTGAGGATGGCTTGAGTTTCTGAATTCATTCTAATAATAATAGTAATAACTAATGTCATTTTGATTCTCCCCCTTTCCCAACACCTTCTTTTCACTACAGTTCACTACTCTGGTTTTTCTTCTATCGCATCTGCTTGCATTTTGATTTTTGGAATTCTAGTTTTTGAAATTCTTCCTCCCAGTCACTGGGGGAAGAAGATAGCAAAAATTGGATTATTATTTTTTTGCCATGAAAACAGATCATGGGGGGAAGAGGGTAGTAGCGTGCATGAAAGGGAGAGAGATCTAACATTCCACAGACTACTTCAAGCAAAAGTCTCAAGTTAATTAAAAACAAACAAACACCTCAGTGGACTCTCTCAAAGCTGGAACACTTTCCTGTCTCAGATTGCTCATAATGCACCTGGTACCTCAATTCAATTGTTTCAAGTAAATGCTTGGGATTTGGGATTTTATTAGTTGAAAGATTATTTGAACGAGCCATTAATATGTAATGCACTAGATCTGGAACATGGAAATCTGTACAATTCTATTCAGTTTGCTTCAGCAAAAAGTTGCACAGGGACTTTATTATTCAGTTGTGGGGAGGGGGGGTGCAAGCTTCTTCTTCTTAACTTCTAAGTATTTCCCCACCTCTTAATCCCTACCCTATCTCCTTTCTATCAAAATAATTAACATGCCTACATTTATCATAGAGTGTATGTTTCTAGATCATTGCTGGGACAATTGTTTCTTTCACAGCTGAAAATCAATAGAAGCAGTTAAATTTAGTGTGATTCTTGTTAAAATTAAAAATAAAAGAATCCAGGACAAGTCAGTTTTAACAAAGTAAGGGAAGAATATTCTATCTCTTCCCATAATAAATTGTTCAGAATGTCCACATATCATATCTTGGTTACAGCATTGTCTCCTGTATCACAGACCAGACTTGTGCACATTTAATTTAGAAAGCCGCTTTACCACATCAGCCCCTGAATGATTGATAAGAACTGCAGTCTTCTTTGAAGAATTAGGATTGCAGTGGAGTAGACTGAAGCTATGTTTTATTGGAAAGAAGAAGGAGTATCCACAACTGTGTCTCTCAGATTGAAAAAAATAAAATACTATTTTTTTCAGATTTCCATTGCAGGAAAATGCAATCACCCTCTCCCCCATTTTTAATACAACAGAAGCCCCAAATTCCTTGCTTTCAGTAGCTGCTGTGATTACCCAAACTCAGGTGTCTGAAACCAGGATGTGACACTGTTTTCTTACATACCTGGAAATTTCAGTTTTCCCAACTATCTTATCTTTGTAACAAGACCATTTTTACTGCACATGACAATCAGAGGCAATTGTCTATATTTGCACTTAAAATTTGTCATAATTGAAGCAAGCGGACTTCTAGATGTTGTGATAATGGAAACAGTAAATCAAAATGATGGAAATTTGCACTCTTGAAAAAGCATGCTTTAGCTTTATTTTCAAATAAAACACTGTTTTAAAAAGAAAAAGTGCATATATTTCTTGCAGGATTATCCTTGTTTTCATTCTTTTGTGAAATAGGTGCATGAGAAGAATGAAAAGTTTTGGTTTGGAAGGGCAGATACTTCTAGAGATTGTTGTTCCTATAAAACTGATGAAAATGTCTCAAATGTTATAACTGTAGGATAAGAAAACAACTTTTACAACATTAGTTACATCCCCCTAAAAGCTGTTGAATCAGAACTTTAGATGTGTTTTTTTTATCCTGGGTTATTTTCCTTCAACAGATTTTGAAAGCACATCTTTCTTTTAAATTAAAAATGCTCAAGGATATATTTTAAGAGGCAGTCCCAAGAGAATATATCTTCAATTGAAAAATAATAAAAACAATAAGCCTTTGTTTTCTGTGAGCATCAGAATCAACTTTTCTTATGGAGATGTGATACATATGTTATTATTTACAATATTGACATTTCTGCCCTATATCTTCCTTTTTTACTTCTATATATTCTAAATAGACTGAGCTAATTTCTTTTTTATCTCATAAAGGCCCAGGTAGGAAGATAAAGAAATTACTTTTTCTTTCTGTAAATTATGTGCAAGAGCCAAATATATTTAGAAATACCTTCACCTGCTTGCATAGTCAGGCTCCTCTTACCGGCTTATATTTTTAATTTACAAGGCTGCATTATGTGTTTTAATTGCTTTGCTAAAATGTGATGCTTTTAAAAAGAGGAGATGAGAATGCAAATGAAATTGTTCTGGCAGAAATGTTACCTTGGATGTATGTATATCTAGATGTGTGCCATCTAATCTAGAATGAATGAACATCTTTTGGCTTAGAACACCCTTCCTTTTCTTCTTTTGCTTTTTCAGCACCCCCTAAGTGATTTGCAAAAGGCCTTTTAACTCCTTTGGGAAGAGAGACTTGCCAAAAGACACAACTTAAGACCTGCCATTCCTTCATCCAGATAAACTCACACAGGCTTTCCCCACTAGGCAGTGCTTTCACAAATGGAAGGAACCTTTTTTTTGTTTTGTTTTTGCATTAAAGAGTAGGCAAATGTCAACATTCCACATTGTTTTTTTTAATGTTTTTATATTGCCTTTATTATTTATGAATAATTCAAGACAGTGAATACTCCTTCCTTCCTCCTATTTTCTACTTAACAACCACCCTGTGAGGTGAGTTGGGCTGAGAAAGGGTGAACAAAGTCACCCAGCTGGCTTTCCTACTTAAGGCAGGATTAAAACTCAAAGACCTGGAATTCTGGGCCAGCATCTTAACCACTATACCAAATTGGACTAGCTTAAATTTTAAATGTAAGAATATTTTTTTTAAATAATTTAAGACTAAAATTGGTTTGTTGTTATAATCTCACTTTAGGGTTTTCAAAGTTAATATGCTAGTTATCATTTTTAAAAGTTGCAAGATAAAGAACATGAAGCTTTTCAGGCCTTTTCCAGTGGCTATCGTCTCATTAAAAAAAAAAAAAATCTCTACAAAAATGAATCTTTCCAAATCCTAGAGAGGTCACTTACTTTCACATGTGTAACTAAGGCCTTTTAAGTTTCTGACAATCTAGTGGGAAAAACATCCATTTCCTTCACTCTTTATTGCTTTCTTTTCCTCCTTTATGCATTTTTTCTTCCATTGGTTTTATCCACTGGCTGGTAAATATGGGAACATAGGAAAACCCCAAATGCTGAAATAATTCTTCACTATATATTAATTGATTTTTACAGCTTTGGCTCAAAGATATTGCTACATCTGATCACTTCAACTACTAAATCATATATTGGATGATGGCAACCTAGGGGCAAATTGCTTCCCTGCTTATTTTTGGGATTTTTTAAAGCCCTTGTTTTTAAGAGAAAAAAGAGGCCAGCCTTTTTTATTTAAACAAATTAAGGAGTCACCTTTAAAAATGAATAAATGTAAGGAGAAAAAAAGAGGCCCTAAGTCCAATTGGTTGTTTTTATGTTCTATTCTAACAATTCCTGTAGGTCCAAGAGATTCTTGTCCTATTAAGAATGCTGAGGAAAACATTAAAGCCTCACCCTCCTTGTCTGGCTGCAGAGCAACCCCCTGTTTTCTGTTGGTCTGCTTTGGAGCAGAGAATTTTATAGAGTGCATCCCAAATTAATGACCTGAGGAATGTCTGCTTGTCCTCCCCAGAAACCAAGACCCCTTCTTAGCATTCACAGAAGGCATTCTTCATTTTTCAACAATGCTTGAATGTAGGTGAAATGTTCTTATTTTAACACTCCCACATGCCAATATACCCACCAGAAACCCCCACCCCCTTATTCATAGGGAGGCATACATACATATAATCCTTGGGGGCTAAACCAAACTGATAAAAATAGTCTCCTAACACATACTGAGCTTCACCTTGGAAGCCCACACCAGAGAAATTCTTCCCATGCTAGGTAACTGAGAAGTGATATCCTCACTCTTCAACACAAAAAAAGGACTTTATATATCTAGTGTTCAAAAGGAATGGATGCAAAAATGATTTTCAGGCATTTGCCATCAACTCCAGGTTTGAAAAAGGAAATAGCATCTATAAACTCCATCATTTTTAATTGAAGGGGTAAAATTATACTAATAAATGAAAAACAATAAATCTGTTTATTCTAAATACCTCTGGGAAGTAAAAAAGAAAAAACATGATTTACGGAAGACTCATGTATTTTTGCAAGTGTGTGTGTATTTGTGTCTCTTTCAACAAAAACAATAGTACTTTGGCAATAATAGCAAAGTTGGGAGAGAGTGTACACTCACTGCCTACCCAAAATTGTGCTGTTATTGCCAAAATATTCAGATTTTTATAAGAAGACACTTGAAACCGTATCTTCTTTCATTTAATGAGTTAAGATCAAAAGTGGTCTTTGGGAAATACAGATACAAGACAGGAAGCGCTTGCTTACTGTGGTTTCTTACAGTTAAGACACTTGTGTTAAAAAAAGAAAGAGGGGAAAGATAAGAAAGAAAAGTTCATGATTCAACTGCATCTCCATTTGGTGGCAGAAAATTTCCTTTCAGATATTGTTGAAGTTTTCCCTTTCCTTAGCAGCATGAAAAAGGCAGGATTTTACCTAATTCAATTGCTTTTATATTCATCAAACATTGGTAAAATATTTCCCTAGGAATTCCATAGATCTGCTCTGCAAAAAAAAAGAAAAGAAAAAAAAAACACAATTCATATGGAGTTGGGATATTTAAGGGACAGAACAGCTGGCTTCCTTAATTGACAAAGATTGCATATATTCCTGTTTTGACTAAATACATTTCCCCTAGATTCACATCCAATGAAAGTGCCCGTGCCCGTGCCCGTGCGTATATGTGTGCTCATGCACACACATTGCAGAGCATGTTGTAATTTCTGTGCGTGTCTATTCTGATATAATTATTCGCGTTGCCCTGCTTCTTCCCCCTCCTCTCCTCTTCCTTTCCTTTCCAACCCGAGGCAATCTCACAAGGCCCAACGTTAAAAGGGGCTGAGATGTTTTGCATGAAGCTCTCACAATAGGGGTTGAGAGAATTGACAGTTTCAAAAACAAGGCGCTCCGTCCTTTCCAGATGCCGAGATCACCTCCCCCCCCCCATCTCCCCCTTCCTTTTCCTGCACCTTCCCTCGCTGCTGGTGGCTTTAGGGTGCATTGCGAAGCTACGGCAACAGCTGTGTTTGTAAACAGGGGAGGGCAAGGGTTGAGAGCCGGTAGAATTGCCCTCGAATTGGGGGAGACGACCGACTCAGGAACAGTCCCACATGTCGATTTCCGAGCCAGGAAGGAACAGGAAATGAATCTCCCCATTCCGCGGCTTCACTAGGGGGCACGGCCCCTGCGTGCATCTCAGGAGTTGGGAAGGGTGGAGGTGGTGGGGCGAAGAGGCTCCCCGTTCACCAGCCGCGGCGTCGCCATCTTGCCTGCTTTTAAAATAGGACCTCGCGCCGTTTCTTCGCCCCGGCTGGCCTCTTCTTGTGTCTCCGGCCTTTCTCTTTCCCTTTTCTTCCCCCCTCGGTCTCTGAATGTGTTACCAGCTCATTAGGCGAAGCGGAAGGGCCTCTTGGAGGAGTCGTCCAGAGACCCACTTCAAGGTGGCCTTTCAGAGGCTAGAGGGGAAGGCCTTAAGCGCCGCCTAGGAGGCCTTGCTTGGACCTGGGCTCTCTCGCCTCCGCTTCCCGCAAACTCCACTCCTTTTGTCTCCTTCATCAGCGCCGCCCCCCCCCCCCCCCCCCCCCCTTTCCCCCCCCGCCATGTCCTTCGCCAGCCTCCTCTGCCCTTGTGCCTTTTCCGGGCCAGCCACAGAGCGCCGGGAAGCTCAAAATGCAGGGACTTCTCTCGGTGAAAGCCGAGAGGAATGCAGCTGCCCAGGATGTCCCAATGAGGCCACTCCAGAGAGAGCGAGAGCTCAGGGAAAGGCAGGGCGACCCTTTGGTAGCCTTTCGCCTCGGCGAGCAGAACGGCCTGGGACCTCTTTTGGTTGTCGGCCCTTTCTGCCCAGGGGCAAAATCATCAATTCCTGCTAAGGTCCCGGGTTGGGGCCCAGGCTCGCAAGTCAAAGGACTGCGTTGCCCTATCAGATCCGTCATGAGAAACGCAAAGGCCCTGGGATGGCCATCAGATGCCAGGGATCAGTTTGGTGTCTTTTTATTGTTTAGGGGGTCATAGTCCCTCCTCAACCATCCCGCTATTTAAAACGAGTTTAATGATGACGGTGGCGTGTGAATTGGGGGTTGGGGGTGGAGGTTGGGGAAGGAAAGAAATCACCCCAGACGGTGGGGGCGACAGCGGGCGGCCAAAAACCGCACCCAGGTTGTTTACTCTGTCGTTGGAATATGCGCTGGGGAGCTGTAAAGTGTGTGAAATTACTCACTAGTCTCTTAAAGAGTGCCTAATTTCTAGTAAATAGCCAGGCCTTTGTCAATTGCTTTATTATGTTGTTTCTTGTTAATTGTTGAGAAAATCTCCTTTGTGGCGTGTGAATAGTTTTATGAGCTAACCTGGTCAGTGGGGCTGTAAGGGGCAGTAAATGGCTGCCTGTTTTAAAGAGCTGAGGCAGGGATCGGTCATGGCCGAAAGGAAATAGCAGGGACCTTTCTTCACAGCTCCCTCCTCCAAGGTGTGTCACCCCACCCCCATGAGTCATGCAGGATTAGAATCTGACACATGTTAGTATGTACACATGTGCACATGTAAATATTGGGGGCATGCATTATTTCCAACTCTTCGTGGCTATTCTTTTATTTGGCTTCCTAGAAAAAATACAGGAAAACCTGCTGTTGTAATCTTTACAGCAGAAGACATTTTGAGATGGCAACAACTCTTTTAAGCAAAGACATATTTCTACATTTACTTACAAAGCAGGATCAAGTATTTTCTATGTGACTAATGCTATCTTCACACACACACACACACACACACACACACACACACACACACACACACACACTTAAAGGAAGTTGCTTCAAAATGTAAAGATTCCCCAGGCCGCCTCCTCATTTATAAGATAAAGGAGGAGATGTCGAAGCCAATACTGGTGAGGTTGATACAGGAAAGGTCCTTGGGAAATGGAGGCTGACGGTTGCAAAAGCAACCCCACACTCTGCTGCTTGGGTTCTCTTGCACTTCAAATGTTTTTCAAATCCCGAGCTCGAGAAATGTAGACAAATAAAGATTACAGCCTGTGGTAGCCTTTCCTGAAGTTGTTGTTTTTTTTTAGAGAAAGAAGATCTTACTTTTAAAGGAGGAAGAGAAGAAAGGTATTAGAGGAGAAAAGGGCGAAAATGTACCCATTTCTTTCATTATGAACTAATGTCCACCAAGCAAATAAATACAATTCTTTACAATCACCTTTGGGGATTGCTAAACAGAGCCCCATCTCCAAAGAGAAAAAAACAACAACACTAACATTATGAGGGGGAAGGTGATTGCAGATATTCAGCATTCGATTGTTTCCATTAATCTTTTTAATAATCTATGTGTCTTTTGTTTTGTATTTTTAATCAAAGGGTTTTTTACTTGGGGGGGCGGAAAAGATCTCATGAGGGTAGGATTTGGACTCGAGTTGCAGGCAAGGGCTGGCGAAAGCGACAGTTTCCACGAGATCCAGGCGAGGATAAATCCGGCGAGGCTGCTCGCGAGAGCTTTTCACTCTCTCTGGTTTTCAAAGGAAAATGAAGGGCAGTTTGGAGCTGAGCGGCGACGCCACATACCAGATTCTCCGCGCACGTGGGTCTGTATTTTATAAACAGCACTTTTGGTGCAATGGAAATACCGGAACTGAGACTTTGAATGTAAGCGAATAGGCACTTTCTTTGGGGGAGTTTTTCCGTAGTTCTCCGATTCGAGAGATGCCAATAACATGCAGGCCAGCAGGAGAGACGCTTCGGGGCTGCTTCTTGCTTCCCTCCGAGCCTAAACGTTAGGCCTAGGAAACATTCACAGATTTTACGAAAACAAAGCCAAACAAAAAACGGAAGGAAATATAATTAACACGCTATCACTTAGTCTTATTTATTCACTTTTTGATCGTAGTTAGTCGCTGCACGGGCGCTGAAGTCCACAAGTCTTTCTCTTTAAAGCACTTTATGATTCGAGGGAGAGTTTTGTGAACATACTCCTTTCCTCAGAAATCAAGGAAACGTTTACAATTTCCCCTCCCTTCTCCTTCTAAGGTTTAATTTCTCATTTCGTCCTGGCAAAACCCGGGATGCTTCTATCAAACTCTATTTGATTTTCATCATTATGGATGCATTCTGAATAACGTCCCAAACTCTAGTTGAGAAGCAAGCCTGAGATACGTTGAGATAAACCATCCCACTTAAAGGATCGCTCGGGTCAATTCACATTTCCCTTCTCTCCCTGCTTCCTTTTGCATTTCAAACAACGATCTCCTTCGTCCTCCCCACCCCCACCCCCACCCCCCACCCCGCTTTGTGCCCAAGCAAACGGGGAGAGAACGACACTGGGCTTCTCTTTTAAAATCTCCATCCCAAAGAAAGATCCATGCAAGGCTGCAGCATCTCTCTAAATCTGAGGGGTTTGATCTGTCTCTTACAGATTCACAGCATGCTGGAGCCAATCTGGAGCGATTCCTTTTTGCAGTTTTTCAGAATAAGTGATATGAAACTGCTCAAGATTAAGACAAATCAGGCAAATATTTATATATTTATTTTGAAATCTAGATGAAGTATATCTGTTGCCTCTCTAGGCTAGATCACCTCACATGCACAATAAGAAAAATCAAGAAATCCTAGAATTGTCGGGAATCTTTGGTCTTCCACTATTTCCTATGCTCCTTAATCCCAGGAGCTTTTTCTCAGGCAGAAGGTTTAGTGAAAGCAGCAGGCATTGTTTCTAGGTAAATGCAGATAGAGTGAATGAGTAGGGAAAGAAAGAAAGATAGAAAGAATGTAGATGACTTCAGGCTAGTTTATATAATTTGGAAACAGAGTTCAAACACAAAAATTAAAAGCTCAGACTTTGGAAATTCTCAGATCAAAGTATTAAAAAGGTTTGATTTATTTTAGCACTAGGACAAGCTTTGATATTTTACAGTAATTGTTCTCATATTATCTGATATAAAATATATATAAAACTTTATATTCCTTGTATTAAGTAACCAATGTCCTAATTTCTTGAACCTGCACCTTGACTTCTTTAGTATAAATATCCATGTTTAACTTTTCTTCATCAGAAAAAATAAAATGTGTGATAAAGCTGACAAAGGGAATGAGAAGGGTTTTGGGACTGAGTACCTCCCACCATGTCCATCTGAGAAATATGAACATGATGGATTCTTGAAGCAGAAAAGCTAAGATCCCCAAGGGAAATGGGTGTTGGCCCAAAGATTAGGGTTAGGAGGAACTTGATGGAAAAGCAGCTTATGAGTTTTTCATTCTCTCAATCACTTGGTTAAAATATGTGTATTTTTTTTTCAGATAAGAACTCAGTATAGATCATTTAAAAAGCCTTAGCTGCCTTTTGAAGAAGCAGGACTATTTTTCCTCCTGGAAGACCAGTTCAGTGATTTCCTGTCACTATCCTGTCACTGTCCTGCTGAAAGGGAACTGTGCTTCAGCACATATTGGGGACAACTAATATCCATATGATGAACCAGTACAAGCAAGCCATCCTGGAACCTATTCCATCTTATTGAGGAAATGAGTTGGGGCCTAGTAACTGCACAAATGTAGTTCAGTCAAAGACTTGAGGAAACCAACTAAATTAGAATCTGATCTAGAAAAGAGTTCCTCATTCCAACCTGGTTGTTTGACAAGCCAATTTAGAGGCTGGGCTGAAATGCCCCTTTGTCTTACATCTTGCAGGACATTTGACTGGACAGGTCTTTGCTTTACTTTCCTCTTAATCCTGATCAAAATGAAACTGCCTCCCTGCATCTTAAACTCATTGGTTAGGATGGAAGGAATTTCCTTACAAAGGGAAAAGGCAATAGAGATTTTTATATGTGACTTCTACTGGAAATTGCAGGTTTGGGGGAATTAACAATTATATACATTTTCTGCAACTTCTTCTGGCACATGGGGAAAGTATAGTATAATGTTAAACAATGTTGAAATATGTTTGTATGCAGTTGGCTGTTTTTCTTCTTTAATTACATATTTATTTCCTTAATTGCTAGGGTTTATATGCCTGACCAACCCTGGGGGATTCTGAGCAGTTTACATTCTCTTCTTATAAAAAGGATAATATTCAAAAAGAGTGTCATAAAATTACAAACTCAGGTTAGAAATACTACAGTAATAAAAATTACTATAAGATGGAGGGGGGGCATCACACTAGAATTCATATAATTGATGCCATTTTTATTGGGATTGTTCTATTATTTCAATGTAGCCAAAGAACAAATTGAATGTTGTTGCATCTTTAAGATTGCTTCATGATTTATCACTCAAACATCCACTAAATCATATGTATGATAAGATGAGCCAACAAGTTAAGACCATACTATTTCTTGTATTTATCCCATGTCCAATATAATGTATCTATGTACACTGGGAAAAGGCATTACTATTCCGCAATGTTGCACCTACTTCTTACATCCGCCTTACTTCCCATTCTCTCTTTCCTCCCATTTTCAGGAGCAATTAAATAAAGGACTTGCTCATTCTGAAAGAATCACTTGTGAAAGTGCAATTTGTACAGCCAATGTCCTGAGCCAATGTCCTCCAGCAAAGACAGGAAAAACAGTGATTTCTGATGGGGCTGGGTGAAAACCAGGCTGCTCTCATGTCTTTAAAAATCAGTATCCTTGCTGACTTTCCAGTTTGGCTGGTAGCTTTGAGGGGACTTCCTAGACAGGCTTGGCTTGACTGAAGAGTTGTCTCTGTGTTTGTGTGTTTACTTGTGTGTAGTGGTGGCGGGAGTGGGGGAGGGTGCAGGCTAGATTTCTCCTGCTTTCTGGCTCTCAGATTTGTTGCTGTAGAAAGATGCACAAAGCCGAAAAAAATTATATGGTTCAAGAAAGTGTGGCTAGAAAAACTGGGGGTGGGGTAACAGAGTTGAAACACTCTGCTACTGTTTTGGCTTCTCATCCCCGGGCACATTTCCTGAACAGCAACGGTTGAATAAAAGGAAGATAAGGGCTGCTGTTTAGGCTGTGGGAGGCGGTTGGTTCCCAGGCGATTCCCAGGCTTCACCCAGTTCCACCTATCTGTATGCCTATGGTTGCAATTGGAATATCTAACCATTGTGAAATTTCAATGAGGAATGGATACCCTGGCAAGGAGTAAACATGAAAATAGTTGCCAGCTCTAGGAGCTGGAGATTTTGGAGATTTCTTCAAAAGCCTTCCTAATGGTTTCCTAGTTAATTAATATCCTCCTGTTATATTTCGATTGTGTTTTTATAAATTTCAACTCAAGCAAAAGCCATCAGGAAGCTTTTTGAATTTTTACAGATTTCAGTTCCAAAGATCACCAAATATCTGGAATATTTTGAATTATGTATGAACATTCAATTTATGTATCTATGTCAATAGGAGTGAATAGCAATTTTATGGCAAGCTTCAAGGAGGAAGGGAACGAGGTAACAATTTGGGAAGGCGAGGAAGAATCACAATCCCAGCTCTTTTCTATGTTCCTTCTTGAATAGCAAGGCTAAGCAGGATGATGCAGCAATCTCCAGTCCAGTAAAGAAAAGAATGGGAATAAGGACCATCAAAGAATTGAGTTATTGGGGTGGAGGAGTGTCATAAACTCCTTGCGTGGGACACACAAACAAGCCTGGGATTTTCAAATTAAATCGTGATTGTTCGTGTTTGTGCTGATCGCCTGAAAAACAATTACGAATAGCAGGGAAATACATTGAATTACACTCAACCCTCTTCACTTTTCCTTGAAAAGAACCCAGAGACCACCATTGTGGAGTTTTTCCAAGTGAAGAACATTTTCCTAGAAAAAGTAAACAACTTTGTATTAAAATATTGAAATTATCATTTTTAAATTAAGCTATGCTTAAAATATAGCACGTTTTCTTGATCAAACAATCCATCGCTCACAGAACCTTTCATAGACTCTTGGGAGCATGGAAAAAGTTATTAATTTTGCTCTCCGCTACCAGCCATTTTAATGATTTCTCTGTTGCCTATTTATTTCTTCCACTAATGTCACTAAACAGGAACACCCAGATATAACAATTTTATCTATTTATTTCAAATGCTAAATAATACTTTTGATTCGTCTGTTCTGTATTTAAATCATTGGGCAATTCTGTGTGTGTGTGTGTGTGTGTGTGTGTGTGTGTGTGTGTGTGGTTGGACAGTAATGGTGGAACAAGATGGCCTCTTCCCCAAATCATCAAAATTAGAAAGAAAGTACGTTTAACCTTGGCCAATGTGTTCATCTGCGTTTTTTAAAAAATAAAACTTAAGTAAAAAGAAATGAACTTGTAAAATAAACAGAGTTGATTACATGTCCTGGGACCTAATTATTAAGTACTTTCACAATCAAAGTAAGTGGGAAAGAGTTGTGCTCTCCTTGGGTGGATCTATATGCCTCTGTAAAACTCTAAAGAGTTTTCTTGGAGCTGAATCCTCTCTGTTTCTGTAGGATCGTGTTTACAAGCAGGATCTATCTGGTTTACAAGCAAGAGAATGTTCACTTCCAGATCTAAAAATTTCCGGCAGAGGTTCTGGACTCGCAGAGGTTCTGGACTCGGAAGAAGATTCAAGCTGGCTTGGAGGAAATCCAAAGTGCTTATTTTTGAGAAGATATGACTAAGATCATGCTCAGACTATCCCCACCCCCACTCCTGAGCTGCCTTGTTGCCAGCAGATGTTGGAAAAAGCTGGGCAAATGATGGGTGAAGGCGTGGATGTGGAAAGAAGGAAAGAAGTCCTTGCAGAGGGTAATTCAGTATTTTCTAATGGTCAGAGTCCATATTTGGAGTGACAGGCTGCGGAGATCCCAACTTGACATTTTCTGCCCAGATCTGCTGTTCCCAAGAGAAATCGCTCTTTGGTGGGGAATACTTAGAGCCTTCCCGCACGGGAGGTGGAGAGAGCTGCTGGCAGGCCCAACTCCACCCAGATCCAGGCCTGTGTTTCTAGAGGGTGAAGAAGTGGCTGGCTTTGTGCTTAGAAAGGCAGATGCTGGAGGGACCACCATACGTGCTGAAGCTTGCCCCCCCCCCCCATCTCCACCCCTAAGGAAGGGGAATCATTGGGGGTTTTCTTTTCTTCTGCTAGTTTTCTCCTACAGGGCTCGCCCTTTGTTCTGGCTGGGGCCAAACAGCTGCTTCTGAGCCCAGCGGACTGGGCAGCTCCCGCTGCGTGCTGCAGGGGTGGGGGGCGCTGTAGTAGCTTGGATCCTCAGGAAGGCCAACGGAGGGGATCCCTGAAAAAGGTCTTCTTTTTTCCTAATCATAGAATACCTTATCAATTAGGAGAAGGGACTCCATCAAACCATGGGGTGTGTGTGTGTTTGGGGGAGGGGGTCAGTTGCCTGGCTGCTATGATGAATTGATGTCCCATTCAAGATTAGAATAATGATCAGAATTTCAATACTTATTTTTATAGTTTTCATACATCAGTAGACAAAAGAAATACAGTATTAACATCTACAGAGACTGCAGAGAGAAAAGAGAGGTAGTGATTAAAGGAACATTTGGCTCCAGAGCCCCAAGTACCTCAAAAAGGCCTGGGGACTGTCATCTAGCCCCTGTCTTCTCATCCCCCATCTCCAAATCCTTCCCTTTGTTTTATGTTTTCAGTGTTTTTTTGTCTTGCATTGAGGACATGTCAGTTGGGATAATCAGAATCTACAGCTACAGGGAATTATCTGAAATCTTTTAATATGTTATAGTCAGGAATGGGGTGACCCTAATTTGACACACACATACACACACATACACCCTGATTTAATTATGAAACTTCTAGGCCAGGATTAGCAACTTTAAGATGAATGGACATCCAGGAATTCCCCAACCACCTTGTAGAAAATCACTGTGGAGAAATACTGATTTAGCCTGAACAGCCTCCAGAATCTTCTCAGTTTAAACTTACAATTTCACAGAGTTGTTGTGAAAATAAAATAGAAATATTCATCTGGAACTCCTTTGGAGAAATCTGAAAAACAGAGAGAAATAAATGATTTCCACTCCTCCATAAAGCAATACAAGTAGTTCTCAACTTATAACCACAATTGAGTTGAAAATGTATGTTATTAAGTGATAAATTTGTTAAATGAATTTTGCTCTATGATTTTTTTGCCATATTTGTTAAGTGTCCATTGCAGTTCTTAAATTAGTAAGACAGTTATTAAGTGAATCTGGTTTCCCCATTTATTTTGCTTATCAGAAGATTAAAAGGGGGGGGAATCATGACTCCTGAAAGCTGCAACTGTCATAAATGTGAGTCAGTTGTCAAGCATACAAATATAAATCATGGGAATGCTGCAATAGTCATAAGTGTGAGAAATGGTCATATCACCTTTTTCAATGCCATTGTAACTTTGAATGGTCATTGTAAGTCAAGGGCTACCTGTATAGGGAACCATTACTGGATGCATTATCTGTTTTTCTTCCCATGCTTGAGTGCTAGCATCTTGAACATTCCTTCCTCCTAAATCAGCTGCACTCTGCAAGAATTTCGTATTTGCCCTCTTGTAAATCGTTCCTATGTGATGTTATGCAAAAGAGAGTAATTCACAAACTAAAGAAATTAAAAGCAAGAGATAAGAAAAAGAAATACAGCTATCACTAATGCACAACAGCACTATTCACAATATCTCTTTATGCTTTTCTATTTTGGCAAACCACATCAGTTTTCCTGATATCCATTCCCTGCTTCATATTTCATTTCCATTTCATTTCAAGTATTTAATTATCGTTCCTCAACATTTAGTGCCAGAAGCCTTCCTCTCATAACCAGACTTATAAATTGTGCCATATACTAAAACACAACAAATAAACATAGAAATTTTTATTTTAGCTATGCTGGCAAAAGTTGGACAGGACACTTTTACCAGAATATATGGAGAACCTTATTGCCTCTGGGCATTTTATCCCAACACCACCATGCTTTGAAAACATTCAATTTCTTTTTAGTCCTCATAGATTCCTTCTCCCAACCTGTGAGTATAGATGCAGCCTTAATTTTACATGAGAAGTCCTGTTTAAAATAATAGGTGCTTTCCCCATAACCAGATACCATATGTTTCAAAGTGTGTAAAGTATGTCACTCATTATCTTGAAGGAGAGGTCATGTGACCCACTGGTTTGTGTGGCTGGAGGGATGTTTTTGGAGTGTTGGAAGACAGGGACACCCCTTCCCATTCCTCTGGTCACTAGCCAGCCTTCCTGCAACCATTTTCCTCCCAGCCTTTGCCTTTCCATTAACACTTTCTTTCCATATCTATCAACTTCCCACCTAATCCTACCCCATTTGGATGTCATCTTCTCTCGACTTTTAACAAGCTAGAAGAGAAGAGATTTGAGGAAGGGGAAAATATGTTTTTGAGCCATTCTGCATTAATAGTATTTAAAAATCTAGCTTTTCTTTCCAGTCAGTGGCCCTGCTTTTGTTCATTGCACCATCCATTCAAAAATAATAAGGGATGTTGGTAAACTGGGGATATGTTGATTATTTGCCAGTTTATGGATTCCTTTTTTCACTTGTAACTTAAGTAAGAGAAGTAGACAATCTTGAGCTATTTCACAGGATCTTGCTTGTTGTCCAATCTCTTTCCCTCTGGGTCTGCGTTTTTCATTTTCTTATTTCACTTAAAAGAAAGGAGACAAACCATTCCAGGGAAGCCAACAGAATCCTACAATTAGACCTTCCCTGTTCCAGCTGCAGTGTTCAACTGATGGATGTTTTCCCCCTTAGCTGATGATGTGTTGAAAGGGAAGGGCAGGAAAGTCAAACATCTTACCTGCACAGATGTACTGTAAGTGGCCAGCTCACAATCAGAACAAGGCCATCTGGCAGTTCTTCCCAACTGGTACAGAGTATTGGAGTCAGCAAGTATTGTCCTGGCATTACTTTATGCCACCTCAAAGATGGCTAGGGAATATCAGCTCAGTAGAAAGGAAATATCTGAAGCTGTTTGCAAGGCAATCCTACAAATATTGACTCATAAATTACTCCCATTGAGTTCAGTGGAGGTTACTCCCACACATGAAAGTTTCTAAGCATTGCCCAAATGTCTTAACTCAGAATCCATGTTATAAGGCCCTTGCTTGTATTTTCTAGAAGTCTGGATTTCCAAAAGTGCCAACTGAAATTCCCCCATCCAGAGATAAATCAGAGCTTGGCATCTGGGAAGAACATTTTTAGAATGAATTGCAGAGATGAAAGGGTTAAATATTCTTTCTCCTACAGGCTGCAATTCTTAGACAATCTCCCCATGTGGCAATCAAGATTAGAGAAAAAAAGCTTCCACGTGTGCTAACACAAAACATTTCTCTAAATTTAATTGCCATATGGGAGGGTGAGAGAGGGTGCTTCTATGAGAGGTTAATTAGGAGGGAAGTATTAACCCTATTTTCTATGCATGCTGTGGCACCCCAAATCCTCCCCACATAGTAATTAGGTTAGGAAGAAAACCTTCCATTGATTTCATGTGTTGCATAAGTCTCTTGAGGTGGGAAGAACTTTGTTCATGCTCAAAAGCACTGTGTCCTTCTGTTTGTGAAAACTGCTTCCAGTCACAAAGTGAAAGCAGTGATCAGAAGTGCCTTCAGGAAATGTTGATGTGCATTTTTATTAAAATTCTAATTTACTCAGGAGACAAGGCATTTGCCAATCCAGGCAATTTGGATAGTTGAAAATAAGATTTAAAAAAAACCCTCTTTCAATTCAATAATTATTTCAAAAATGCCTATACATCCACATGCAGTAAATGCAAATCAACCAATTTTCTCAGATCCAAAGAAGGAAATAATGTCACACCAAATGCTGCCTATCTAAAAGTATTAAAACCGTTTGTATTGGAGGGGTTACATCATATAAATATAGATAACAAGTACCACAACAGTAGTAGGCCAGCTGGTGGAAAAACAGAAAGGAAATCAAGAGAAGGTCTGTGCAAACAAGTAGATTTTAATTTATGGTAGAAACTGTTCCTAGTGAGAGCCCACTTAATCTCCATGGGGAGGTTGTTTGATATAGATCTCTGTATGAAATTAAAAACAAGCAAAATATCCTGTTGCACTTTAAATACCAATTAACACATTTAATTTAATGTTGCATAAGATTTCTTTTCCAAGCCCTCACTTTAAATACTCACCTAAGTGTTGAATATTATCTGCTTAGCTGTACATAATAGAATACAAAGAACATACTGTGCAAAGGTTAAGCAAAGAGGAACTGTCCTTCATCTGCAGTTTTTATATAATCTTGCAACATTCATGTAAAGCAGGCCAATTTTAATCTGTATAAAATTATAGAGGACCTAATTTATATTTGGCTCCGGAAAATTCTACTACCATTCCCATACATGTATGTTTCTAAGCCTTGCCCAAAGGTCTTAAATCAGAATCCATTTTATAGGCCCTTGTTTGTATTTTCTAGAAGTCTGGATTTCCAAAAGTGCCAACTGAAATTCCCCCATCCAGAGCTAAATCAGAACTTGGTATCTTTAAAGCATCCTTGCTTTAAAACAAGCTTTGGACATCAAAAACCAAAGGTGGGATTTCAGTAACAGTTCCAAACTAGCATCTATCCATCCAGGCATAGTTTATGCAAATTGTCTCTAGGACAAGTCCCTAATTTCCTCCCCAAAGCATCTAGCAAGATTCTGTTCCCATGTAGGATTCCAGCTGTAGATCATTGTCTGTCAATGTATTTTTGTGTCCATCCAACCATCCATCCACCATTCATATGTATAAAATGGCTGGGGAATTGTGGGAGTTGAAGTCCACACATTTTAAAAATACCAATTTTGAGAAACACTGTCTAAACTTTCTGATTCACCATATGGAACTTGATCTGCTCTAACATTTCCCCCTCACCAGTCTTCTATCGATTGGGTATTATTTACGCAGGGCTGAATATATTACTCTAAACCAGAGGATTGCAACCTCATAACCTTCAGATGGACCTTAAATCCCACAAGTCTCAGTAAATATAATCAAGGGTCAGTAGTATTGGGAGTTGTAGAGCAAAGCATGTGGTGATAACACAGTGCTTCCTGTTTTCAACTTTCAGAAGATTTGGGTGGGAGGGAAATGAAGTTTTAAGCAACTGAGCCAAAGAGAGCAGAAATGGATTGCAGTCTACCAGTTACCAGTAATTCATGGGAGTCCTTCTACAACTATTTAATTTGGATTATTTGTCTAAAAAGTACAAGAAGTATTACCATCCTGGTACTTTATTTCTGATTAGGTGGCTAGAGAAATTGTTCACTTTCTTCTTCTGGACAAGAAGGACATGGCCCATGGATAGACCAAAGCGCTATTTTGGCAAGCTATATTGAGCGCTATGTGCATTGGGACAGTATCAAAAGTTCTGCAGCTTTCCCAGGCTTGTAGCCTTGAGCAAGAATCCCTGTCCTGATTTGCATGAGGGTGGGCTTCTCTCTGTGTGTGTTTTTCCTTTGAAGATTCTCTTGGCTCATATTTACTTATTCAGAAATGTGCTGTGGTGATTTGTTCACATCAACCTTGAAGATGGCCATATCTACCTCTCATTTCCCCCAAGTATGGTCCAAGTTCCTGAAACAACTTGCATAAATCAAACAGAAGTGACATTTTGCATCTGGAAAGATTCTTCTGTTTTGTCTAATAATGAGCTTACTGTTTGTGCTTCTGTGATGTTTTGTCTTTAAAAAAAATTGGCTGAAAAATAAAATATTAGGATTTTTATTAGAGATGTTTTCGTCTGCATGGCAGTTTGTTACAAGATCATGACAGACTCTTATCATTTATTAAAAGAAAACACCCACGTATACAATCCCAACTTAAAAACAACAGCCATATTCGCTTCTACTCCCTTGGTGGGACAACCTTGGGGATGACACAGTAACAGCCTTCAGTTCAACTTCTCCTTTCCAAGCTGTCCCTGAGAAGCTCAAGGCCCACTAGTTTTTCCTAGTGAATAGGAACCAAAGACAGGGTACTTTTGCATCCTAGTTGTAACTTAAAGCTTTTGTGCTTAGCCACAAATGGCCTTAGTCAGTATTAGCACTATTTAAAACCAAAAGTTTTGTGCACATGCTCCAAAATTCTGTTATAACTTGTAACACAGAGCATTATGGCCAATTCTTAAGTGCAATCATGCTGAATCCTCAACCTATTCACAGTGTTTTTGGAATAAGATAAAAAGCAGCAAATTTGGACAGAGAAAAAATTAGGAGGCCAACAGTAGTCAAGTATTCCTACAATTGCACACTGGGCAAGGTTTACCAATTCCTTATTACTATTCCATTTTCAGGCACATTTAATATCTTGAAAGAACAGGAGATTTAAACTCCAATCTGCCCTGACTATAGGAATACTACAAAGAAAATAACTTTTTAAAAGATAACTAATCCAGATTATACACATTTAATTAGCAGAATTTTAGCATTAACAAGCTAATTAAATGCATTTAATGCAATCTAATATCTGCTCAAAGGTAAAGCACATTAAGGATAATCATGCTTAAATGATTTTCCTTTTATTTAATACAAAAATGAACAGAAAAAAGTTAATAAAGTTGTGAAGAAAAAAATAAAACATCTAACCTAAATATAAACAAGATTGTGAAAGGATTTTTTTTGCTTTGTGAATATGCAGAACAGTTTTTTGAAATTAGCAAATAACCAATAAACAATCAGATTAATAAAACAAATTTTCTTGTTTAAAAATGTAGTCTTGAATGTAATTATTGCTTTTTTTAAAGTAAAGTTTATATATACCTCTTCATCTAAGAACTTAGAATAAATATTACATCATCCTCTTATTTTCTAATATTTGCTAGTGATGGACAAACTCAACCTACTTTGAATTTGTTTGTCTGTCACAGATCATATAACATGTTATTCATTATCCTTTGAATATATGCAATATCCATGGAAATCACAACTGCAATATTATAAATGTATAAATATGTATATTTATTAAATATATTACGTGGAAATCATCTCCATTCTGATTTAACAGATCTTCATTTTCATATATTCCTTGTAATCCCAGCACTTCTTCAGAGTCTGAGATCATGGAAAGTTTCTGAATTGATATTTTTCATGTTAGGTTCTTTTGGATTATGTTGTTCTGTTGCTTTCTGGTTTAATTTCTTGTTTGCTGCCCAGACTCACAACAAATTGTTTAAATAAATAGAAAAAAGCACTTATGGCACAATCAAACACTGATATAATCAATCAGTTAATAAATAAGGATCAGTCTGACCCAAGTGAAGGATATTGTCTTAGCCTGAATTCAGTTTACCATATGAAGCAAATCAGATTCTTATCTTTCCCCCATCTATAAAGAAAATGCTCTTAGCATACTTTATAAAACTGCATAAAGTTTTCTGAGAATTCAAGGAAATCATTTCCGATACAATTCCATTTTGTGGTAAGCTCCAACTCAGATCCTTCTGTTCATATTACACTGCAGACTATCATTGTTTTCCCAAGTTAGGGATCTGTCAGGGAAACTGTAGCATAACAGATGGGGGTGGGGGAAGCTATGGAAAAGGGTGGGATTGGTTTTATTTATTTACACCTGGTGTAAAGCACAGCTAGAGCACCTGCTGCTCTTCAGATGTTTAGTTCAGGTGCAATTTTCATAATATGCTCTTGGCATAGTGGTTACAAAGTGATGGAAAACTGAAGTCATTCTTGAATTTCTGATTTTAAACAGAATTAATTAACAGCTACCTCTTCTCTTGTTCTATCTCATTTTTCCCCTCTATGGGTCCTTATCTTCCAATTTAAAATAACAAATGGAAGAGATAGGGGATGCCAGCTGCCAGCTCTTGGCAGAAGAGGTAGCAATGTAGCAATCCATAAACCAACCTGAGCAACCCCTCCGCATCTGCAAGTAAAGTCTCCCTCTTAGAAAGAAAATACCTCTTGCAGAAAGTGGAAAAAGTGCTTTTAGAGTTCCAGTTCCCCAAGACTCCATCTGAACAGGGAACTGGAAATTTTGGCTAGCTTCTTCTTGGGCTCCAGCTGGCTCACTCCTTTGAAGCTGCAGCTGGGGGAGTTCATTCTTCTTAAACTTTGCTCTCTCCTTCGCTTCCCTTTTATCTCCCATACAAGGTCTCCTTATCACAGGCCTGGATGAAGTGCCTCAGCTGGGGTGGGTGGCTGAGAATGAAAGTTCATCACTGCTTCTTTGCAATCTCTTTCAGCCTAGGGGAGTGGAGGAAGTGGAGAAAAGGGGTGGCTGTAGCCATGCTCAGACAAGCTGGTTGCTCCTGGCAGCCTGGCCCATGCCTTTGTGTTTAACTTGTCTGGGCAATTTAGTCAGACCAGTGAGGCAAAAGTGAGGCTCAGGAAGGAATCCAAGAAGAGATAGTAGGTCTTCCGATCAGCCAGCTGCAGGCAAGGTCTAGCCCCAGACTTGTCAATGTCCCAATGAGAAAGGAGATGATGGGGCTATTTCTGAGTCTATTGGTTGCCCTAACTGGGCTGAAAAAGAAGTGAGGAGGATGAAGATGTTGATGCTGGTGAATTTGCAAACTCCTGCTGCACAAGATCTTAACTAAAATGTAGTTTCCTCTTTTGTGGCTTAATGAGATAGACCTACTTATCATGATTTCTTTAAAAAACTAGGATTAAACAAATTCATGCTTAAGGATATCTAAGCACAGCCAACTACATGAGAAAAACTAATTAGATGTGCAGAGATGACATTGTTGAGGCAATTTGATGCTCCTGAATTCAGCCTTGAATGAAATGTGTAGTTTGCACTGTTGTAAATATTAAATAGTGTTCCTTCATCCAGTACACTGGAATGGTTCCTGAGGTCCTCAAGGAAATAATCTCACCCACCCCCCCTCTGTGTATGTGTATGTGGAGGGGGAAGGTGGTGGCGGAGTGGGAAGAAAGCAGGAAGCCATTCAAAGGAAGATTCCAAAATATCTGGTTTACTGCACTTCAAAGCAGATCTATTAATCCACAAATTTTGTCTTTAAAAGGATCCCAAAAGACTACTTCAAAAATCCATCCAATTCCTACAGATTTCCACAATGGAAATTTTAGGGTGCATAAACAGGCTCCATTATCAGTAAAGTGAAAGGCCAAGTTTTATTTCAGAGAGGTAAACAGTTTTCAGAGCAATTGATTTGATAATAAAAAAATACCAAAGTCAATCCCCTTGATATTTTATGCACATGTTAAGCTTGTCTACCAAACTGATGGGAATTAAACTATTTCACACTGGATCTTGTCCTCACAGTTCAAAATTTCCAAAGAAGGAAAACGGCTTATAAAAGCTATTTCAATTATTAAAGAAAGTACCAAACAACTGCGAATAGGCAAGAATAAAGACTGATTAATGGTGAATTAATGTGTCATCCCAATATTTATTTCAAATAAGAAGTGAAGAAAATTGTTTCTTGATCTCTTTTCTCCCCTACTCACCAATTAATAGAACATGGCAACTAATAACAAACTCTGGGCATTTATGAAATGAAGAGACAAAAGACCTTTGAGGATTGGAAAGTGTGTGTGTGTGTGTGTGTGTGAGGCTAAAGAGGAAACCTGCTTCAGACATTTGAAATCAATAAGATTTTACTAGTTTGCAAACTTCCTTTGAGATCTTATGAAAAACTTCCCTTGGGAAAATTCAGTTAAATATTAAATTTAAAGATCCATCCATCCATCCTTCCTTTCTTCCTTCCTTCCTTCCTGGCATTTTGTAGAAAAGTCAGAAATTACACTCATATTACTGACACAACATAGGACTTACTTTAACATGGCATATTATTTAAACATTTATTTCAAGAGCAAATTGGGAGTATTTGCTAAAAACTGGAAGAATGAGAAAATACCATTGCAGGAAGAAATTATTAAGAAAATATTGGAATGTGCTGAGATGAGTAGATTGACATTTGAAATTAGAGAACAAGAAGATAAACAATTTTATGCAATTTGGGGTTTTTTTTATCAATGGTTAGATGATAAAATACAATAATAGAGCATTAGTATTATATATATGAAGGGTTTTTAGGATTGATTTGTTATGATTATATGATAAGTTATAGAATAAACTGTTTGAAGTATTGTTATCTCACAAAGCATGAATGATTAAAAGTATAGTCAGAAAAAGATTTTTTTTTTTTTAGTAATATTAGAATATGGATTGACAATATGAGTGGTTATGCAATATAACTGTAATTGACACTATAAAATGAATGCACAAAACTGATGAACCAACCGATACACCGGAAGTATATATGAGAGTAGATGTTTTTAATGTTTTGTACGTTTGTCTGTTTGTAGAAAATTAATAAAAAATTAAAAAAAAAAAAAAAAAGAGCAAATTGGGCAAGCTAAGACTTTACATTTTGCATATAAGCCAGAAACGGAATCTAAGGCTTGAAATGCTGCACACCTTCGCTTTGGAAACGGAACAAGACCATTTACGAAACTCAGCCCTTTTAATAATTAAGCTAGATGGACTTATTGCATTTGAAATATGTAGTGGATCTCTAAAAAGATGGTGCGAAGTGATGGAATGACCTGGAAGCATTCGCTTTCTTTGCTGCGGGCTGCAAAGACGGAAAATTCTACCTTGGTTGCTGAGAAATTCCGGTAAAGCGCCCAACGGTGCTCGAAATCTCGCCTAAAGAGAGAGCGGTATGGAGTGGGGGGACCGCCTGTCATTTCAGGGAGGTGGGGCGTCTAAGGATTAAGAGGATCAAGTCTCCCAGGAGAGCCGTGGTGGGGGGTGGAATAATCATTCTCGGAAAACTTGTTGCTTTAATTCCTGATGGCTTTGACCAAGATAATATGCTGTCCTTGCTATATGGACAATTTGAGGGACCTTGAACGGAGGAGACAGCCAAAAGGGTGGTTGGCACCAACCTGAAAGGGATTAGGCCACTGTCCGTTTCACTTTATGGCGGCGGGAATGGGGCAATAAGCGCCGTTTCTGCACAATTTCTATCTCAGCCAACGGGCAGGTGTGCTGCGAGAAGAGCACGCGCCAATTTGCACCCAAGCGAGAGCGGCGGCGGCGGTGGGTGGGGGAGGGGGCGTAGGCACATCATAAAGTTGGGGCAGGAAGAGTGGGCATTTGTACGTGTGCGTGACTTTCTTTCATCGAGAAATACCCCCCCCCCCCTTCTGATGGATAAATTATGGCGTGGAGGAATTGATGTCCCAACGCTCTGGTCTTTAATAATATTCTTTCCTCTCTGGAGGTCCGAAGTCCGTCCATCGCCAAGAAAGGGGAGGCAGCGGCGCCGGGTCTGGCGCTCTTTTGCTGCCCAGCAGAGAAGTAGGCTGGAGACTCAGTGGTCAAGTTAAGTGGTGGGACATCGGAGCGCAAAGGAAAGGCCCATATTCCCAACCGAGTGAGAATCGAAAAAGTGGGGTTTGCTTCTGGTTAGAAGAACGAAGCGCCTAAAAGACAAAAACCCCACGCGACAGGGTGCCGAAATTTCGTGGTGCCGGTGTCTGACTAAAAAAACCTAAAGTTCCTTACTCAAATTCTGGGAACCGTTCCAAAATCGAACCACATGCCCAATTATTCTTTAAGGACCCGTCGTCCTCTGAACAAGCAAAATCTCTATTCTGGTATTGAGCTCTGGGCAAACAATGAACAGGAATGGCAGAATAGCCAAGGTTGGAATCCTGGATCCTCCGCCCCCGCCCCTTTCCAAATCTTGATCAGGTCACCCGAATCTACAAGAATCTTTCTACCTGAATCCCCATCACCCGTGAGGAATTTGTCTCGTGGCAAATTTGGGGGATTAGAGAAAAAGCGACACTCTTTGATAAGTTGATAAGGAAAGCATCTAGGTGACCCGAGAACGGCATCCGAAGTAGGCCACTTATAAAGGGAAGTGAAGAAAAAAAAATAATTTTTTTTGTGGCAGGGTCACAGAGTTATCTAGGCATCCCGGGGGAAGAGAAGCTGCAAAGGCGCCTCTCGATCTTGTTTGCTCTTTTCCCACCGCGGAACTCCAAGGCTAGAGGCGAGGGAATTCGGAGGCCAACGCCTCCCGTTAAGTCTGCTCTGTGCTCCGAGGTTTCAAGACCTCGTGCCTCAATGAACCATCCAGAGCTGGAGATCTTCGCTGGGTCCTTCCCGAGTTTATTTTGGCAGAATATCGGTCTCATTCCAGGACATAGGGATGGGGGTGGTGAAATGTTTCAGAGTGTATATTCGAGTTTAGGACAACCTTGCAAGGACTCTATTAGAATGAGAAATAAATCTGCTGAATTCAATGGGGTTCCCTGTAATGGGAACCGATTCAAATCTTACGCGTCTCGGAAGTGAACGCATGCTATCTCCCTTCCCCCGCGCAGAATTTGAACCCAGGGCCGGCAGCGGGAAGGCCAAATCTGGATAATTTTATTTACAATAAATTTTCAGAGATCCACCTCCCTGCCCCGAGTTCGTATCAAATGGAATCTCTCTGTCTGAGCTTCTTCTTCTTCTTCTTCTTCTTCTTCTTCTTCTTCTTCTTCTTCTTCTTCTTCTTCTTCTTCTTCTTCTTCTTCTTCTTCTTCTTCTTCTTCTTCTTCTTCTTCTTCTTCTTCTTCCTCTCTCCCT
>BLBF01000094.1:1836110-1860286 GCA_015471245.1 Laticauda colubrina | reverse complement strand
CTCTCTCTCTCTCTCTCTCTCTCTCTCTCTCTCTCTCTCCCTCCGTCCCTCCCTCCCTGCCTCCCTCCCCCTCTCTCTCTCTCTCCCCCTCCCCTTAGCCCAAGTCAGGTAATTGTGTTCTGAATCAGTGAAGAAACTAAGACTCTTTTATTCAGCCTTGGAAAAACGGCCGCAATCGCCCTCTTCCTCTCCCCCAATCCCCTTTGGCTGGCTGGACACTTGCCTCTGAGGCTCGCACATCTTGACTTTCTAGCCTCTGAGAAAGGAAAGGCTCTCAGGTTCAGAGTCTGTGGGCTACGGCAAGAGCATTGTTTCGATCCCTAGAAGAGAAGCTGGCATGGCAATATGGTTTGACTGACTTTCTGGTGGGCCCCAATGAAGGATGCTCACTTGCCCGATGGGCCTGGAATTTCCCCTTGGGCTCTGAATGGAAACTACGCCTGGGGACTGACGGGCGAAGGTCTCCTGTTTTCTTCCACGCCTTCCTCCTGTTCAGGGTGGCAGGGTGGTGCCCTTTCCTACTTTTCCCCAGACCTAGCGATTCCAGTCAGGAACTCCTAGGGGGACATTTGCCCTCTGGCAAGATCGTCCCTGAGAAACGACGCTTGGAGCCCGCATTGGCACCTACTCTTTCTCCCTCTTCCCGCAACACTACGGCTACTCTTCGGGGAAAAGCAGGGAAGGGGAGACACCGTGACCCCTTTTCCGCGGTTGCTAGCCTGCAGTTTGCCGAAGCCAAAAGTTCATCCTGGCTTCAAAAGTTGTACTACCCAGTCTCCCTGCCAATCCATTTTCATTCAAAGAGAGGAAGATCTCTGACTCAAGAAAGGGGGGGGGAGCGGGTTCCCTGCTCCCGGTTAAGAGGCTGAGAGCACAAGGGGGTGCTCTTCCTCTACCCCTCCTTCCTGGGCTGTGCCTGAAATGCTGCTAGTGGAAGCAGAGGCAAGACGCCAACTGCGGGAAACGTTTCCCCCTCCTGCTCCGCGAAAACCCACCGCGCTTCCTCGTGGAGGTGTCGAACACTACAGACGTTTTATGTGCAAATTCTTAAAGGGAGAAAGCCGCTTCCTTCAACTGGAGTCGTTGTCTTTGCTTCCCCTCCACCCTGGCACTTCAACTCCCATGGGACTAGCTGGAGAGCGAAAGAACTGTAATAAGCTCTTCGGAACTGCGCCAAGTATAGGTAGTGGAAGTTGAATAAAGGAAAGCGCGCTTTCAACCAACTTGGTGAATATAGGACTTGGTGAATTTGTTGCCCCAAGCGGTTTACTCATCTGATTTCCAGGATATTCCCCCCCCCCCTTCTCAAATGGTGGTCTGGATATTTCTGGATAGTCACTTACTCTGGACTAGCAAATTATGCGGTCCCTCTTAAAAACCAGGCACGATTTCATCCGCCATCATGGATTTTTTTTTTTTCAAAAAAAATATATTCTTGTAATCCAATCTATTTTCTTTTTTAAAAAGCCGACAAAATGGCTAACAATAGCCATTTCAGCTGGAACTGAAGGAAAGGAACTCGAAGGTCAAGTCCTTAAATCTGTGATCCTGCAGGGCTATGAGATTTAATAATCAATCGATCGATCAAAGTGAGCATTAATGGGATCCTATACACCCCTCTGCAGTAAGCCCTATTGCTCTGCGATCCTGTGGGACTAGGAATCTAATATGAAATAACTAGATCTATAAATCGATCGGGGTGGTCATTATTGGGATCCTATGCAGGCTTTCATAGGAGTAAGCCCCATTGCTCTGGCTAGATTTCCTTCTCCTTGGATACGTCCCGTGCAAATATTTTTGGGAAGTTTTGTTCATTTATGGAGACTTTTGGCATACTGAACTTACCCTTATGCAAGCAAGATAAATTAAGCGAGATCGGGTGGAAACTGGAGGAAAGGTGAGGCATGAGGCGAATCCAAGCTCCGTTTTCCGAATACTCAAATCTCCTTACTCCATGTGGATTGCCTCTGACGGGCGGCACTTCACTTTTATTACTGAAATAAACGGAAGCTACACTTAAAACGATCAGGGGTTATTTTAAATACTCCCTTGAAGCCTGTTTCAGTGGCTGTACAGCGGAAATAGATCGAAAAATTGTGAAGATTTAGTTCGAGGAGTTTTTTTGACGCCTAAATTTGATTAAACGGGGGTGGGGCTGGTGGCAGAAGGAGGGCTCGCTTTCCCATCCTTTCCAGATGCTCTGGGAACAGCTCCTGGAATTCCTAGTCAGGCAGTTTGGTCCTAACGAGTAGTTAAAAAAAAAAAAGAAGAAAGAAACAGACCAAACGGAACAAAACTACAGGTGTGATTTAGGGTCCTCCTATTCGTAGTTGCCACACAGTTGTGCAAAGTTTCCCCGTTAGCAGAGTCTAGGCCTTTAATTTCCTTGCTTTCCAGCACGCAGGTTCATCGCCACCGGTCAAAAGGAAACACGGCTGCGGCCCTCAGTTTTTGCCCTATGATGCAACCCTAGAAAACACCGGGATGTTCTTGATTTGGGACTGGGATTCCGATTGGCTTTTTATTCAAGTGAGAGCGGTGAACAGGCTGCAAGCAGGAAATATGGATCTGCAGCGCCTCCTAGGGGCGATATGTTTCGTTGCAAAAAGAATTTTTCTCTTAAGGTAGATAGCCGGAGAATCTCAGCTGCCTTTGATTTTTCTTTCTTTCTTTCCTTTTTAAAAATATACCTTCCTTTTCATCAGACCACGTTCAGTAAAACTAATTGTATTAGTATTGATCATCTCAAGGAATCTATCCGTCCGCTTTCGATAGGATTCGGTTTCTCACCTTTCCTATTCGCATATCTCTGAATATTTGCAGCGTCTGCATATATTGTCGCCGCTCTGGTGCATTTTATTACGCTGGTTCAGTCTGCTGCCTCACTTGGTCCTCGGCCGGATTTAAATCAAGACGGCAGATACAAGAAGGTGCTATTCTTTAAGAAATGACAGGCTAATCTATCCTTTTTCAATCTCAGAAACTTTAAGAAGCGTGGACATATTGGCTGAGGAATTCTGGGAATTGAAGTCCACACTTCTTAAAGAAGTATTTCCCAGGTTGAAATACTGGGATAATCTATCGCTAATTTTTTTTCTTAGACGGGGAAAATTGCAAAATAACCCCACATCCGCGAGAATTTTTTTGCGCACCGAAGAAGCATTTTACCTGCTTACTGGACTACTTCTCCCAGTACCACCAGAAATCACATCTTGGGGGCAAGCTGAGGTTGATGAGAGGTGTTCAATTTCTCTGAATGTTCATGGGGGATGGCTACCGGCCCGCAATCTTGGAAATGTTTACATTCCGGCAGATCCTCTATTATTCAGTTGGCACGATACATTTTGAGGTATCTGAACTATAATAGACTTTACCGGGGTCCCACAAGCCCGAAGCGTAAACGAATCACAAGCTCAGAGATGAGTTCCTAATACCGGAATGTCCAGCACTGATCGATAAGGTTAGAGTTCGGTATGTCGTATGGACAAATCATGCTTGGCAAATTGATTCAGTAGGTCCCCAGTTTATTTTTTTTCTTTCCTCCTGCTGGTCTTCTATATCTGCTTCCCGAGGGGCGCTTCCCTTGGTCAATGCGGGAGAGCAGGCTCTTTCTTTCTTTTTTCTTTCCTGCTTTGGATTTGCTCACGGCGTGTTGTTAGGATCAGAGTCATCCCCTATTTTTCGACCTAGGATTTCCTCGTGGTATTCCCTTCGAAATATCATTCATCAGACCTCGCTTAATTATTCGAGTTCAGTCAGAATGTCAGACACAGATCAAACTGCGCCTTCCTGTAACAATTCTCTCCCACGTCTTCCTCCCCCCCCCCCCCCCCCAGTAAAACATTCGGCTGGTCCACCGCCGTGGATCCTCAAAATTGTCCGGATGCAGGAGAGCTAGGGCTTTGTGTTTTTTTGTGGGTTTTTTTTTGTGTGTGTGTGTGTGTGTGTGTTTTGGTGTTAGGCTGCTTGATGATGTCGTCGCCGTCCTCCTCCCCTTCCTCCGAGCGCTGTCGAAGATAAAAACACGCCCGGCGATCGGTTAGAGTTCGCGCCAATCGGTGATCTTGGGAAAAGGAATCTGTCCCCGCGAGCTCTCGCGTTTCGATAGTGCTGCGCCGGATTTGGGCGCTCGGGCGCCCCAGCCTGATCAGGGGCTTGCTGGCTAACCGAGCAGCAATCGATTCCTTCCCGCTCCTCACAGGAAAATCCTCGGATCAAAAAACTCTTTTTCCTGATGCGTTGCTGATCGCCGCCTTTGGCACTCGGAACAGCTGCCTTTTGGTGTGGCTGTCAGTAGGCAGGAGCAGGTAGCTACGTTAGCTGCAACGCTCTGCTACTTTTTGAAGCTTCCTTGTTCTGGTATCCAACAGCTTCAGGGCTCGATTTTGCCTAGCCGGTATCTCTTTTTTTCTTTCAAAGGAGAGGGAAAGACGCTTTCCAAGAAAAAGTGCCACCGAGAAGGTGCTTTCCATCGCAGGAGCCATAGCCTCTTCACACGAGGCAGGATGGGGTGGGTGTAGTGCTGGAGAATGGGGACCTAGTTCCAGTTGGTCGTCTGTGGGAGAGGGCAGTGATAAGAAAATAATGATGAGGTTTCGTGGTGGCTGCTATGCTCGACTTTTTTTTTTTGCCCTTCCCAGGCTGGGGTTATTCTCTCTTAAGGGGGGCAAAACACAAGGGCTTTATTTAAAGAGCCTCCATTCCTGTTAAAAAGAGTTAAGTTTGGTATTTGTAACTTTCTTTTTGCCTCTCAATGGACGTGTTTATATTTTAGGATTCACCTCTCCCTTTTCAAAACTAATATGGATGCTATTTGGATCCTCTTTCTCACCCACATATGGGACTGCACATCGGCCAGGTCGATGTATTTCCAGGGCAATATATCAAAAACAGCACCTATAATACAATTATGTTAAAGATTTTCCCTGCGTTCAAGAATGGGAAGATTGAACTGCTCTCTAAAGAATTTAGTAGCAGCAGCAGGAGGTGTGAATTCAGCTATTAATTAGTTGACTCTTAAAATGTTCATATATTTTGTTGAATGGCAAAGGAATAAAAGTCATATGAGCTATATTAATTTCTAATAGATGGTTCTTTTTTAATTCTCAGAATGTACATAGCTTGACTTGTAATGTAGTTTACTGGATCATCCTGGATTATTGCAAATAGATGTGCATGAGGCTGCCTTCAAAGATCACTTGAAGTTATAGCTGGTCCAAAATGTAGCAGCCACTGTTGGCCATATCTTAGGATGCTCATGTGACACCACTGCTCTGCAAACTGCATGGTTACTGATAAACTTCCAGGTACAGTCTGGCTTGACCTATAACCTTCATGACACAGAGCCAGATTATCTGAAGAACCACCTATTTCCCATTGTTTCTATCCATCTGCTAAAATAGGACATTGGATATCTCAGATCTTCCTATTAGTTAAACCAAGTTTTCAAACTTGGTAACTCTTAAGTGTATGGACTCAACTCCCAGAATCCCTTCAGCCAGCATATTAGGAAGTACACCCTCTCTTGTCATGATACCCCACTAGAGGTCTATGCAGCAATGATATTTGGAAGTCTTTAAAAAGTTGTTCTTCTAGGCCTTGGTGGTTATGGAGCCTCATCAATGTTTTTTCTCTCTCCTTTTTTAATAGTCCTGATGCTTCAGATTTTTTCCTCTATTGTTTTTGTGTATTTAAATGGTAAACTGTCTACAGTCATTATATTCTTGGGCAACTGCCAAATCCATTTAATAAATAAGTAAATATGTATATTCTCCCCAAAGACACCAAATAATAAACTAAACACACTGACTTTGCATAATGGACTAAACCATAATACATAGAAAACTCTAGCCAAGACTAAGAGATTTGTATTGCTGAGTAATAGGAATAGCTCTCCACCCATTTTTGAATAGGTAAAAATATATCTTTTGAGAATGCCTTTTAATAATGTAAGGATGCAAGATATGGATTTATATGGGAAAACTTTAATATCCCTGTACTCAAGGATGCTTTAAGGTTGTCTCACTAATGGTCTGGTAACACCATGGAACATAGCAGAATAAAGGAAGTGTCATGTAACAGCTTATATTGTGGCTAGGGAAAAGCTCTTAAACTAAGGAAGATTGTTGTGTGAATACAAGTATAAGCCTTTGGGTGGAATGAAGACAGAAGTTTCTAAAAACACATTGACCAGGAAGCAGATTTTTTGGTAATTTTAATTATGCTCATCTCTAAGGAAACATGTTCAGCTTTCACTTGCAGTTTTATACAACTCTCTGGGAATAAGTCAATGAGAATTCAATGAGATTTTCTTTTCAGCAGAACTGCCTCAATTTTCACTGTTAGAATTACAACCCAATCTAACTACACAGACACAAAAGTAAAACCTTTCAAATCCAGTGAGGCTTAATCCCAAGAAAATCTGATACTCTTGTACACTGGCTTGGAGGAATAGCCCCACCGAAATCAGTAAGACTTTTTTCTGAGTAAATATATATCAGATTGCACACTTTGTATTTGAAGAGGAAGGCCAGGATTAAGTGTTCACTTGGTATTGCTAGATATATAATTATTTTCAATACTGTGTTTCTTTGGGAAAGTTGTTATTTAATCTCCACAAACTACTGAAGTCTCTAGAGTTTAAACAAAGTAAAAACTAAGAATATTAAAAATGAATTTAAATGATCAACAAGGCATGCTTTTAAGGCTCTCTGATGTTACTTATTATTTATTATAATTTATTATGTTACTTATTATTTATATGTCTTACACATTTTAGGTCCTATTTTGAAAGTAACAATACATTTAAGAAGAGAAAAATCAGGGTAGCATATTATTAAATAAATGAAATTTAATTAAAGACCAAATACCTTTTTAAAGGAGACCTATTATGGGAGAAATAACAAGTCCCCATTTATTTGGGGTCTTCTCTATCAACTTGCACTTCCAAATCAGCCCCCAAACAACCTGCAGCTTATTTCACATTCAATGTAATTTTATTATTCTTTTCCATGGACAATCTCTTCGGAACCCAGTCAAAAGTGGGAAAGCACTTTTGGTTTGCTCTTTGTTTGCTTGATTTATTTTTCATTAAAATTTTCTTGAATATTCAGCATAGCTTCTTTTTGGTAGAACAGTTTTAGCCCGGTCATGTTTTTCTATTCATAGGATTTAAATTGCTAGTCCCTCAGTAACATTTAGCTTTTAGGTATCTTATTGCTAAGATTGGAAGGTTTTTTGTCTCAGTGCATGAAAGCTTTAACCAAACAAAGCCTTTTTTTCTTCCTTTCTAACAAGTCTTTCTTTAGAACCTGATTGGTTAGAGTGCCCTTTCTGCCTTCCTACCAGGATTTGCCTATATGGTTTCTGCAGCCAAGTGAATGTCAATAAAATACTAGACCAGATGCTTATGATGACTCTATAAATCTCCCTTTTGCAGAATCAGTTTTAACAAGGATTCTTTTTAAATAATTTTATTAAAATTACATCATATAGCAATAGCACTTAAACTTATATGCTTTACAGTCCCTTTCTAAGCTGTTTTACTGAGTCAGCATCTTGCCTCCAACAGTCAGTTCTGAATCCTCATTTTATCCACCTCGGAAAAATGGGAGGCTGAGTCAACCTTGAGCCTGGTGGGATTAGAAATGCCAAATTGCAGGCAGCTAATAGTCAGCAGAAGTGGTCTGCAGTACAGCACTCTAACCATTGCACCACAGAAGGCTATCGATAAAACTACAGTAATACAAAGGACAAAAAATAAAAGAAAAAATAGAAAATGCACAAAAAGAATATAGAAAGAATGTAGAAAGAATTCTGTTGATTAGTTTCAAATTTTTATTTCAATCCATTAGGATTCTTAGTCCACTGATATGTTTCCAGAATCAGTTTTCCATTCATTATTTTCTGGTTATTACAAAGCATCAAAATAAATATCCTTAAACTTATATTTAAAACCTGGTTTGCGAAGGGTTAAAGAAACTCACCCAGTGCATGTTATAACACCTACAAATTGGAAGGTTATTAATAACTGAAAAGCAGTTAAAGAACAATTTCCAAAGTGATTAAAAATGAGTCTCGGCAGAACTTTATTCCTGTATAGGATATACTGCAGCTGTGAATTTGACTCCACTCATAAGCCAGCTGCAAAAGGTTGGCCAGGAATCCCTATTACATTTCATTTCTGATGAGGATTCATGACAAATTAGATGCCCCCCAAGGAAGCAGAAACAGTGAGATTGGTGATTAGATTTTTTTCTGGTCAGCCTAGCCTCTCCAGAATAAGAGATCACACACTTGCACTCCGGACAGTTGCTCCTTGTGAGAAAATTGCAGAAACAAAGTTTTCTTCAGAAACCAAATTTGGTTTCTTGGTTTCTGCAGTTTATTTATAAGAAGCAACTGTCTGGAATGCAAGTGTGTGTGATTTTACAATTTCTCATTTACCTGGAGAGGCTTGGCGGAACCAGAAAAAAATTCTGATCATGAATTCCTCTGCAACATTTTTCTGCTTCTTTGGAACATCTAGTTTATCATGAAACCTCACCAGAAATGAAATTTAATAGAGATTCCTGAGCAACATTGTATGGTTTTCTTTCAATTCTAGCAAGGGACTTAGCTTCTCCCTCCCCCACTTCCAAAAGTGGTGTGTATGTGTGTGCATGTGGACCCTAATTGTGGAGTTGGATTAGGTGTTGGTAATTCCTTTACAAAAAAAGAAATGTAAGCAACATAGAAAGGAACTCAAATTTATTATGGGACCATTTGTACCTTTAGTTTCTAGCTTCAGAACTTGCCATGGTAATCATATTCTAAATAGCTTCATTGAATTTAGTGGGATTTCTACTTGAACAAATAAATGTAAAGCTTTCACTAAGCAACCAAATAAAACAATTTCTACTTGAACAAATAAATGTAGAGCTTTAACTAAGCAACCAAATAAAACAAGTGTGTTATAATGCAGGAAAACACAATAATTTATGATTGTGGACTATGTTTGATACAAGTCTAAATCCCGGATGATGCTGGAACAAAAACGTTTATTTTAATTTAATGAGTTTGTATCATACAACTGAATGCATTTTATAATTTCTTTTCTCTCACAATAAAAACAACAATTGAACACTGTAGTCCAGGAGTATCAGATTTTGCGTGAAAAAATCTAGATGGCTACTAGATGGCAGCAAATCTACCAGTATTCTTTTTTTGTGATATTGAAAAGGGGAAAAAGTGAATGAGGTGATAAAAAGAAGGAATACAAGGGACACCTTTGAAAAAAAAAATTGGTGAGTTTCTGGTATATTTGACTACCACCCAATCATCCCCATAGTTCATTCTAGAAAGATCTAGAACAGATAGACAATCTCTTCCTTCTCATAAGGCAGAAACCAGTTTTATAACATTGACTTACATTAGATGAATTGTCAAGAAAGTCTTTCTGGAATTCTGATACTTACAGAGTGAAAATTGCTTTATTCAGATTAATCTTGATGAGTTTTTGTCCTACAGATGTTGTCCTTTCCTTATGATATGCAAGGACCTGAAGACAGAGGGAGCTAGCTAAAGTAGCAATAAACTTTATACCTTATTATTGACTGCTCTTCCGAATAACTCCCAAGTGCACTATAGAATTACTGATTGAGCAATGGGCTGAATAGCAAGGGGCAAAATCCATTTGTTGTCTGCTTACATATATCTTGCTGTTAAGCATATTGTTGACTTAAAGAAATAATAATTACAATTAGTATTAAGTTAAATTAATAAAAGTCTGGAATCTGATGCAAACAACTATTATATTGCAGACCTTTATATGTTTACCATTTTTATAGCAAGTCTGGACATTTTTTACTTACTAATAATTACAAAGCTTTTTAAACAACTACTCATAGAACATGATCTTCCTTATAACTTTTCTCACTGTATTCAGCTAATCATGACTTCCCGCCGCCCACTTTTCCAAAATAAAAAAAAAATGTTTGGCATAACTTTGTAGCCCAGCTTAAAAATATTTGGGTTATTATGTACTCATCTTTTATACACTCTAAGGCACTTTTTACATCACTTCTAGGCTAGTCCAATTGTTCTGAATTTATTAAAAAAATATAGGAACTACTAATAGAAAATCCCTAAAAAGAAAACATTTATTTCCTCATCTATAAAAATCAAATCAATAAATCTTTTAGCTCCTAACTTGATTTTTAGCACTTTAATCAATCCATCTTAATAAAGTTGGCATTCTTAGGCATTTTAAGTTATTTAGCAATAATTGTAAGTATTTAAATAGATAAACGCTGGGCAATTTTCAGAGAGCTGAGTTTATGATTAACAATTTCATTGTAATTAGTGATGGGTTGAAGAGAATTGCATTAACTAACTTGTAGATTCCTAGTAGAAAGCATCTTGCTGTATATTGAATAATGAAGTCATGTACCGACAGTTTTGGAGAAACTAGCTGCAAGGAGAAAATAATTAAGAAGAGGTATTTGGAAGGAGCGAAGTAGTCAACATTGTTCTTACAAACGATTATCCTGAATACAAAAGAAAAAAGAATATGGTTCCCCCCACATTAAAAATGAATAGATGTATTATTAAATATTCTAAGTTTAAAAATATATGGCACTAAAAGAGGAGGAAGCAAGAAGGAATTGGAAGATTCTGAAAAAGATCTTGCCAGAAAAATCATGAACCATATGATTCAATTACTGTCTCAAGAATCTCATTCAAGTCAATAAATCAAGCAGGTTTGGAATGGCAACTGAAGACAGAAAGAAAAGTAACTCATTGGCTTCAAAAATAAATTTCCTCCTCCAATAATCAATGCTGTACAATTAAAATCAGTAATATGCATGAAAAACAAAGCTTACTCCAATAAAAAATGTATTTTCTTTTTAAAAAGGAAGGACTATTATACATGAAAAAATACTATTAAAAATTGTTACTAGCAAATAAGTACCCAAGAATTTATCAGCTACTTGTTAATAAACAGTGGCTTTAATTCAGGACAAGAAGGAAACATACTTTGTGCCACACCTGGCCTCTTTTCTGAACAGGCTGCCAAAACAGCATGATTTTCCTTCATGGCCAGTGACCAGACACAGGTAAAGCTTTGCAAATTATCTAAACCAGCTCAGATGTTTGCAAGATAAAGGTCTGGGATCTCTTTGAGGGATACTGAAAAGACAATTCTAGCAGGCTGTAAAGAGATCTTTTGAGAATGCCTTTTAATAATATAAGGATGAGAGATAGGGTTGTGCCTGAATGACAGATGGGATGAATAGAAGCTAGGAACAATGAAGCCATTGATACACTATTGTTACTCAATAACCTATTGAGCCTCTTCTGAGATTTCTCTTGACCTGCCACTGGGATATGCCCCAGATGGGGATGCTGTTCCTCTTTGGAGAGAAGCTTGGAAAGGGGGAATTTGAAGAGTGATTTATTAACCAACTTTCTCCAAGCTCATGCCCTCCAGATGTGTTGGACTTAAACTTTCCAAATAACAATTGAGGGCCACTGTAATTGCTGCCCATCAAGCTGGGGAGGCTATCTTTGTGAATGGCTAAAAGTTTCCCATAATTCATCATATAAAGGGGTTTACCAATTTTTTTTTGGAAGAAATAGGTTATCATTGTGTTTGTCAAGTTGAAGTGCTTATCATGGTACAAGATAATGCAAACCAGTCCTTATTCAAGAATGTTGGAGAAGACTTCTTCAGAAATACATTTACCAGAATTGTTATTTGGCTCACAAGGCAAGGAAGAAACTAGAAAGGGTTTCATTAACCATTCAGGAGGATCAGTTTTTAGCATTAGATATAAATTAGGATAATGGGTAACAAATGGTATCCATAGGGACAGTCAAGAGTACTGTATAGCATTACATTTATTTAAATGTAGCCTTTTGTTTGACTGAACCATTTAGAGGAATAATGGTTACTTCATTTAGCCTCCTGTAGTTTGTTTTTGTAGGGGAAAGCAAGAAACTGACTAGAATGGTGGAAACTACTTCATCTGAAATGGAAAGCTTCATGGAAAGTATCAAATTGAGAGGAGTACTGCAGATCTCGACATTTTAATATATTTTTTCCACTCTTTTACTTGTTTTCTTAATTCCCCAGAAATCAAAGTAAATACAGTAATTCTGAGATAATATTCACCTAGAACATATAAACATACCTCCATTATATTTCCACTTATCTTCAGATTTCATAAATCTTTTACCTTAAATGCGTTCTATTGTACTTATCTCACATTTGAAATGGAATGTAAATAAATAAATCTTGAATGTTAGATGTTAGGCAGCTGCAAAGATCTTCATAGACCTCCTAAGCCTAACCTTTTCTTTCTCTAAAATGCTATCATTATCCTAACATAGCTCTTAAAAACGGCTCCCTGCTGCTGACATGCACTGTCCATTTTTAACAGAATGAAATGTGTTGAGCTATCTTTGACTGAGCACTTATAGAGAAATTATGCACTCTTATGGCTTATTCTACACAGCTTTTATATTCTTCAGAAACCATTCTTGCCCTGTGAAACATCTTTCCAAATCATAATCACTTTGGATGAGTATCTAACTACATTAACTCTTAAAAGAGTAATGCTGCTGTAAAATTGTTCTGGCTTTTAGCTAGAACATTCATAGTGAGGCTGCTGTTTTGTCTCTCAGAATACATAGTGCAGAGAAATGGTTTGAGTATTTTGATTTTTTTCAGAAAAGTGCTTAATAGATTTGACTTACCTGGGAACTTCTGAGAAGATATTGTAGCATTTCCTATTCTGCTTTTCCCCTATTCCACTCTAGCTCTTTTGTGTGGGATTTTAATACCAATATTCCTTACATCAGTGTGATATTTAATGTTAAGGCAAAACCAACTAGTTAGCTATAGCTATTAGCAAAATTGTGCAGTTTCAAGAATCTAACACATTCAATTTGCCTGCAGCTTCAAATCTTCATCAGAAAAGATTTGAATCTGCAAACAAGCAAATCTGAAATCTTGTGTGTTATCTTCCAGAGACATTTTGGAAAGCCATACCTCAATTCCAGTTGGGTTGCCAAAACTATTGGAAGATTTCTGAGTTTTGCACAAGAGAAGGAAATTGAGATACATGTGCATAATACATCCAGCAAAATCTGGAACTAACCATGGGTAAGGATTACTCTTGGATTTTCTATAAAATATCACAACTAAATGTAATCTCTTGATTCACAGACTTTTTTGTCTGCTTTTCTAAAGTTTTGCTTTTTGAAGGGTCCATGGTATTCTCCGACCTTGGTTGTTTTTTTTTCCCAGAGGTTTCATTACCCAGAATAGGTAAAATCAGAGAGTGGGGATGGTTCACTCAAATAAATGATAGCTTGATATGGGTATTGTTTACTTCTTGATTGTTATTCTGGTGTTAATCTTAGTATTAATTTATGCTCATCTAGGTGCTGATTGCTGATGAGGAATTTTTTCAGTCTTTTTGTTTCCTTTTTGTCTTATTGATTGCCTCTTTTGTGTAGTATGTAGATATTGTTTATGTCTATGTATCATTGATGGCCGATTTGTCAGAGTGCCAGGAATTCTCTAGTGGAGTTTTTTGGGACCTGGCTTGATCAAGGATTATTATAATTTCCCAGTTGAAACTATGGCTAAGTCTGTCCATGTATTGTGAAATTAGAGTTGTCATCATGTCTTCTGAGTGCTTCTGAGTGTTCATAATATATTTTGTTAGTCTTCTGCCTGTTTCTCCTAAGTAGTAGCATTTTTATAATATATGTTGTAGATTATTCCTGCTTGTCAGTAAGAACATGGATGAACAATGTCTCTTTTAATTGATTATATATTATTTTGAATTATTCCATCTTTATTATTTGTATGAATAACTCAAGGCAGTGAACAAACCTAATATTACTTCCTCCTCCTATTTCCCCCACAACAACTACCCTGTGAAGTGGGTTGGGGTAAATGGGTTGGGGTGGGAGAGAGGGACCAATGTCACCCAGCTAGCTTAAGGCAGGACTAGAACTCACTACTTCTTGACTTCCAGCCTGCTGCCTTAACCACTAGACTAAACTGGCTCTCTTAATGGTGCCCCAAGTTATTAAAATGTCATTGGCTTCCAAGGCAAAGACAATAACTAATTGTACCCTAAACTCAGAACTGCTAAAGGGGAATATAACCCTACCCACAAGCCATATCTGGTAAACATTTGTTACTGTTGGTGATGGTGTACAAGCAACTTTCTTTCTATGAAGCATTGTGCACATCCTTTTTGATGTAGTGGTTAGAAAGGCAGGCTAGAAAAGGATAGATTGATGAATTCTAGCTGTACCTTAGATGCAAAACCAGCTGCGTCACTTTGGGCCAGCCAATCACTCTATCTCATCTGATCTTATCTCACAGTGTTATTATTGTGGGTAAAATAGGAGGAAGGAGTTTTAAGTGTTAAGTAATCATATTTGCATGGAGGTTATTTATAAATACAATAAAAGTGGAATTTAAAAAATCTAAAAGTTACAACAATTTTGGATACATTTTTCCTAATATTTTTGTGTAAACAGAGTAGTTGTGTGTGTGTGTGTTCCACTCTCAGTAACATCATCCTTCCTGAGATGAGGTTAACCTCAACTCTTATGGCCTCCCATAAAGCTCTCAAGCTGTGTTTTTTTTTCTTAGCATGCCTGGGAATCCCATGTGTATGTGTGTTTGTGTGTGTGAATATACACCCCTTCCCACTTGTGGTTTTGTTTATATTTATTGTTTTAAGGATTTACAAAATGTTTTAATAAATCATTTAATTATACCCTTTCCAGAGTCACTTTAACTATTTCAGTTCCATCTGTTGTCCAAGATACCAAACTCTTGTACTTGACATTTTATCTTTTTTAAAATGGCAAGTTCATTCAGCACAGTAGCTTGACATGTCTATTTGGTGAAAAAAAAGTTGGGGAAGCTACTACACAAATTATATTTGCTGATTGTTGTGTAAAGGAAAAAATCATTTCATATAAATCTGTTCAAGTAGGTAATAAAATAAGTAGTATATTTATCATGATTGTATTTATCAAACCTCTCAGTTGCCAATTATATAAAACCCCCTTTTTTGGTGGTCAGTTTTTGGGATAGGATGGAAGACACCTATAGCAGAGTGATCATGTTGGCAATTTACTGTAGTTTGATAATGCTTAATGTGAGTGACTATGGATAGTTTGCTTTAAGGCATTCTTTGTGGTGTTTTCTGCTCAGCCTTTCAAAGAGTTCAGGTGTTTCATTGCAGCTGCCTTATGAAACAGATTAGATTAATGCAAACTTCAAAAGTCCTGTCCTCCTTCTCAAAACACTTCAAACATAGCAAATTGTGTCCTCTCTCAGATGATGGAGACTAATCCAGTTAATCCACCCCCTCCCCTTTGCATTTGAATGCAAGCCACTGGGATATGCCCAATTACACAGCCATAGTCAAAATAAATGGCTTATTCCAAGTACTCCACTCAGACAACTAAGCTTCATTATTTCCTCCCTTCAAAATTATCAAAATTACAGAGGAGAGGAATGGCACATCTATTGATTACTGTCAGGATACTATCAACAGCCACCCATTAAAAGATTTTTACACAAATCCTGTTTAGATTTCTGCTTGTTTTTAACAGCAGTACTGAAATTTGGATGTTAGTTGGTCAGATGATCATTTGGACTTCTGTGTTTTTTCCTGAAATGTTCTAGCTATAATGTTGACTGAAGTAATTTAATTCCTCAGTTATTTTTCAACCTTAAATGGACTAGCACAGAAATACCATTAAAGAAGAAATCCACCCAAACCATTACCTACAAAGTGAAGTTAGACATTACAAATGTTTCTTGTTATTATTTATCTGATATTGTCTGGACTTATTTTAATGAGGAATGTATTGATTTGTATTGCTCTAAAGAAAAGAGTATAATTCTTAACATTGAGATTTCAATTTTCCTTTCTTAAAAATGGATCTGTGCATGTGTGTTTCAGCATAACTCTGGAACACCTTGAGCAATTTCAACCAAACTTGGTACACAGATGACTTACCCTCTAGAAACAAATACTGTGGAGGTAAGACCCCGCCCGACATTCCTCGGTATGTGTGTGTGTGCCTCAAAATGGCTTCTACTGTACAGCACAGTGGACTTGTATGGTAACGGCTTCACAGTACTCCACAAGGGGGCTCCCTCTTGTGGAGGAATAGAAGAATTGCTATGCTGCATGAGAGACAGTGCAATAGCGTGAGTCCTGACTGCAGGATTTTCCTGTCAAATAACAGGATTGGGATAAATAAATAACCAGGCAATGTCGAGTTATCAACTAGTTTTAAATATATAATTTTCCACTTCTTATTCTCTAAAACCAATTTTGCTGTTGATTTATAAACTTTGTAAGACCTAATTATGAAATCATGGATGTATTTATAATATATGTAACCATGTAGTTTTCCTAGTTAATATAGGCCATCAGGGATTGTTATGTACAGTTTAGTGACTCCTAACTAAAATTCTATTGGAGTTTGACACTACAAGTTCTACAGTGATGAAAGAGGAAATTATTAAAGAAGTGGGAGTCATTCTATTAGTTCTATTTCCTTAAATATAAATAAATATTAAATAAATCTAATCTAGTTTTAGGGCTTGGCTCCACCCACTTCCTCATCTAGATCCCAACTCTTTGGAAGTGTGGTCATTTATGTGTCACTTAAAAGATAAATGCAGCTTTGGTTTCACAGTTATGCCTTAAAGGTTCTTGAAGGCTTCTTTAAAACTGTCTTCAATAATTATAACTAATAAAAGTTTCATTAAACTAAAATAAATAAATGAAAACACCATTTTCAGTCTCAAAGGAAATAGATTAATCTTGCAGTAGCTAAAGTTCACTGCTTCCTTTGAAATGAAAGTGAGATTTGCTCCATGAGACATCTGGGAGATCATGAAAGTATATCATGAAATGGTTTCCTTATTATTGTCTTCGATGTGATCATCAAAGGATAAATTAGGATTTTTAAAAAAATCATCTCTTTGGATTCTGAATAGACATGGAAGAAAGAGGTATCTCATCATTAACTCAAAGAAAAAGTCAGGTATCAGAATTGGATAAATAAGAAAGAAGGAAATGCAAAACATTTATCAAAGAATGAATTTGTGATGATATGTTTTCTTGTAACCCCATCTCCCCACCTAGTAGTAGAAATTATTTAAACAAATCACAGCATTAAAACTTGCATTATAGAATATTGTATTCTAGTTTCTCCAATCTTGTGTTCTCTAAGTTAAGGGTCACCAACCTTTTGGACCTCAAGGATCACCAAACTCATAATTTTAAATCCTGCAGAATACTAATATGAATTTTGATTGAGGGTGGCTTGCTGACGTTGGTGGGAAAGTCAGTCCCATATTCCAGAGCTGCAGTAGTCACAGGACTGGTCCTTTGGTCATCCTGGAACAGCTGTTCCTCCACCCGGGTACACTAGCCTGCCATGGACTGGAGCAGTTGCTCCGGGATGACCAAAGGGCCATTCCTGTGACTACTGCACTCTGGAATATGGGACTGATTTTCCCACCAACATAAGCAAGCTATCCCGGGGCAGATTTCCCTCCCCCGCCATTGGACTTACCTTCCAGTTCCAGATCGTGTAGCTCTTCTTAAGGGAAGGTTTGCACTCTGCTGAAAGGTGGGGGCCAGCAGGTGGGTGGGCCATGTGGGCAGCACAGCCTTGTATTCCCACACAGCCTGGATTAATTGCTTTGGAAGGAACATTTCTCTGTGGACCACCAAAATTTTCTCTCAGACCACCAGTGGTCCCCGGTCTACCAGTTGGTGACCAGTGCTCTAGGTCAGGGGTCTCCAACCTTGTCGACTTTATGCCTGATGGACTTCAACTCCCAGAATTCCCCAGCCAGGTGGCTGGGAAATTCTGGGAGTTGAAGTTGCCAAGCTTAAAGTTGCCAAGGTTGGAGATCCTTGCTCTAGGTTTCTTGGACTTCCACACCAGAACTCTCAATCAATTTCGGACCACAGGACTTCCAAAATATTTGAAAAGCATTGTTTGGAGAAATGGGATATAAATATTTTGAGAGGTAATGAGTATGAGTTACAAACTATGCACACAATTATTTTACTTCTGTAACAGAGAATCACATTTAACTTGTTCTGTTGAATTAATTCAAAACTGTATAAACTCCTTCAAAAAGTGACTGGTAATCATAATTTTTAGTTTTCAATTAATTTCAAAAAAAGATAGATTTCCACATTTCTCAGACTCACAAGCTATCACCATGAAAAACTGCATGTTATAGAATAGGAAGGGTTCATATTTTGTATTCCATCTTCTTCCCTATGACTGGACAACCTTGTTTAAGTATTCTGCCTGAGTAAATATACAAGAGGGACAACTGAGGATACACATCAGCACTGTAGGAATAGCAATAACACTTAGTCTTATATACTACTTTACAGTGCTTTATAGCCCTCTCTAAGTGGTTTACCGAGTCATCATATTGCCCTCAACAATTTTGGGTCCTCATTTTACCTACCTCGGAAGGATGGAAGACTGAGTCAACCTTGAGCCTTCAGAGATTTGAACTGTCAAATTGCAGGTAGCTGACAGTCAGCAGAAATAGCCTGCAGCACTCCACTCTAACCACTGTGCCACTGTGGCTCATGTACGTAGTTGCCACCCATATTTAAGGGGTGATTTCCTACAACAGTGGACATTAATTTTCTAAGATTTTAATTTTTGTCAGCAACCAACATGAATATAAGCCTATTGGTATATGTGAAGAGGTTTGAACATGAAGACTGGAGCTGGTGGTATTTTTATCATGTCTTTCTTCAAGGATATAGTAATATAATACAAGTTTACAAAGCCTCTTAACATCCTTGTAAAAAATGTTGACATTCTGAATTGGATTTCTGTAAAATGATTTTTAAAGCAAGACACAACAGATCTACGGTGTCAGTCTGTCCCACCTTCTTTTTCCTTTGATCCAGCCATTAATGTGGGTTCACATCATTTTTCAGAATGGAGAAAGAGACATTAGTATTTGCTTTTAAGCCAGCCTTGTTTACCTAAAGTAAAATGTCTCAAAGAGAGTAAGTTGCTGCTAGATGAGTTGAGGAACTAAGGAAAGTAGTCAGAATGACTTAAGGTGAGGTTAGCAAAAGAAAACTGGTGAACATCAATAGAAGGAAAGGAAAAATATCAAAACCAGCAGCTGGAAAGAAAGTCTGGTACAACCTTGGAGAAGGGGAGGGAGGATGTATAAATGAGATGGATAAATTCAGGAAGAGATCCATTTACTTACAGTATGTAGAACACATTGCAATAGTACACATGCGAGAGGGCCAAAATAAACTATTAATAGCAAAAGCAATAGCACTTAGACTAATATACTGTTTCACAGTGCTTTATAGCCCTCTCTGCATGGCTTATAGAATCAAACTATTGTCCCCAACAATCTGGGTCCTCATTTTACCCCCTCGGAAGGATCGAAGGCTGAGTCAACCTTGAGCCTGGTGAGATTTGATTTGCCAAATTGCAGTCAGTCAGTAGAAGTTGCCTGCAAACCTGCACTCTACCCACTGTGCCATTGTGACTCATTAAGAGGGCCAGAAAAAGTTAAAATATCATATCAGCCCAAAGTTGGATAATGTCACCCAAGTAGGGATTAATGAATTCTAGATCCAGGGAACAAAATAACAACAACTACTTGATTTTATCAGGATTGAGCTTCAGTTCATTTCTCTTCACCCAGGCCCTCATGGCTTCCAGACACTGGAATAGCCAATTGACAGTATTGGTTAATTTGAGATAGAGATGTACAGTGGAAATTATGAGGAGTCTGGTGGTGCCTAACTAATGACACTCAGTGCTAAGTCCTGGTCTGAAACTTGATGAAATGGATCTAAATAATCTGTTTCTTCCAAAGTACATGGAAGTTGCAACTTTCTCAAAAACATTTTTTAAGAATAGAAGATTGAGGACTGGATGAAAGTTGCCTAGATCTGTAGAATCCAGCAATGGTTTCTTGAGAAAAGGTTGTATCATTACCTCCTTCAAGCTGACAGGACTATCCTTTCCTTCCAAAACAACTGACACTGCAGCATGGATTTGGTTAATGGATTAGCAAGCAAGGATAGGGATGGGATCTAATAAAAACAAAATCAGATTAATAGTTTTCAGGATTTTCTTCATTTTGCTTGCCAAGCCAGAGTCCAACTTTTAGTAAGTCCAAGTGACTTCATCTAGTAAATTCCCAGAATGTTTTTCATTGTAGACCCATAGATGTCTCTCAGAGAAAACATGAGGTTAAAAATGTACCTGGGAAGATATTGAGAGATTCAATAAGAGCAGAAAAAAATAGGCTTATGCTCTTACAGTATTGTTATGACATAATTCTTAAAGTGGCATTTACTTGTTCTTTCTTTAACAGTGTTAGGCACTTCACCTCTCAATAGTCTAACTTTGCCCTCCTTGAAGGATCACAAAGGGATTGATTTATTGTAAGAGGCATATGAGCAGGTCCAAGGTCTCTGTTACCTGTCTATTCTAAGCAGCTTCAGAGATTCATGTAAACGCCCAACAAGTTTCTGCAGAGGAAACCCCTGCTTTCCTTTGAGCCAGATTCATCAGTTGCCTGGCAGACCAATCTAATAGGACTCTCCTCTTTGCAAATGTGAGGGAGCACTGGTGAGCTCTCTGTAGCAAAGGACTGATAGGACATTCCTATATATCAGTTCACATGACAACTACTCCAAGAGAGAGGGATCTTGGAGTCCTAGTGGACAATCACTTAAATATGAGCCAGCAATGTGCTACAGCTGCCCAGAAAGCCAACACAGCCCTAGGTTGCATTAACAGAGGGATAGAATCAAGATCACATGAAATGTTTATACTACTTTATAATGCCTTGGTAAGACCACACTTGGAAAATTACATCCAGTTTTGGTCTCTACAATATAAAAAAGATGTGGAGACTCTAGAAAGAGTGCAGAGAAGAGCAACAAAGATGCTTAGGGAACCGGAGGCTAAAACATATGAAAAACGATGGCAGGGATTGGGTATTTCTTGTCTAATAATAATTAAAAAAGGACTAGGGGTAACATGATAGCAGTAGTGCAACAGCTAATGGGCTGCTCCAAAGAAGGGAGGGGTCAATCTATTCTCTAAAACATCTGAAAGCAGGATAAGAACAAGGGATGGAAACTAATCAAAGAGAGAATCAGTTTAGAACTGAGAAATTTACTGATATATCAATTAATCAGTGGAACGATCTGTCTCCAAAAGTTGTGGATGTTTTAAAGAAGAGATTGGACAACCATTTTTATTATATAGGGTCTCCTGCTTGAGTGGGGAATTGGTCAAGAAGACCTCCATGTTCCCTTCTAACTCTGCAAGAGAAAACAAACAAACAGAGCTAATGTGCAATTCCTGGCATGTGTTAGGCCATATTTAATTTGAGGCAGATCTGTGGTTGGCACAGAGGTCATGAACTGGTTCTAGGTTAGCTGAAGACAGATTGAAACTCCGAAGACTATCAGCTGGATAATTCAACTGTCAAATTGACATTGGAATTCAACAATTTTGGCAGAAATTTTGCCCAATAGCAGGAAGAATACATTAGCCATTATCTATATGTTCTCTAATGCCCTGATTCAGATAAAAGACTTCATATCTAGTCATTGAAGAACAGAACAAATCTTTGAGATTTCTTAGATCATAACTATCACCCCATATTCTAGGCTCATGTCTGGTGACAAACATGAGGCAAGCATAACTCCAGGATGTATTTTTAGATGCTGGAGAAAACACAAGAGAGGTTTGCTTATGTGTATTCATTTGTTTGATGTGTCTGAGAAAAACAGTTTTAGAATGAACTTCAGTTTTCTTGTTTTATTCTGAAAAAAATAGTTGCAACTCTTGTTGAAGCAAGAAAATGAAATTCAAATGAATGGGTATGCATTGGTATTTTTATTCCAGTAGTAACATTTGTAACATTCCACCCTCTATGATAGCATTTTGTCACTAATTTCAAAAATCCATATTTGTTCATGGGGTCAAATAGGGTCGGAGAAAAAAAACATTGACATGTTACTATTTTATTTTCTCAAAAAGAAATAACTTTTTGTAACTCTGAGATTCTTTGTCAGTCAATGAGTTCTTATATCCACCAGATGGTGCCACTAATCAACAGAAATACTTTATTTTTTTTCCAGTTTTATTTTTAACATGGCTCCAAGCTCAAAAGTTGTATTTCCTATAAAACTACACACACAAGCCTCAAATCAAAAGATATTAGAGATGTCATGCTTTCTTTGATCTATTACTTATATAATAGGATATGAGAATAAAGACTTTTACTATTGTTTTTGTTTTTATCCTGTTAGGAAATTTAATAGTTGCTCTTTATTTAGACATGTGCCAACACGTTAAATTTTTTTTTTTATTAATCTATAAGACAAAAGGAAAGTCATTTGATCCTGTGTGAACAGTATTAATAGTATTCTAATATAGATACAATACTATTTTTTGTGTGCAAGAGACCATAAAGATCAGGGCAGTAAAAATGTGAATTACAGTGTATTTCCACACTGTATCCACACACACCAGAAAGCAGTACTGTTTTTAAAGAACAATGTGATGTAATTCTATTCTTTAGATTCATATAAGCAAGCTGTTTTAAACATATCAAATGCACCTTCCTGATTGCATACTTTCACTCCATGAAGTTCATAGAACTTTCACAAAAGTTCTTAATCTTGCATAAATGAAGTTTTCACTTTTAATTAAGGTAAAGTTTCCCTCCCATTGAATATAATTTCAAGGATTACATGGATTATATGGATACATTCATATTAAGCTTTTTGGCAACAGTATGGATGTAGTTTGTCATTGCCTTTTTTTTTCTTTGAGCTTAGCCAGGTTTGCTAGTGATTGCCATCTGCAGTGATTGGTTTTAATTAAAAATTAATACGTCACAGAAAGGGAAATGGACTCTTGATGTTTTCTCTATTTTCTTATTTCATTTATTATGATGATGGAGCCCAAGATTAATATTTGTTGTGATTGTTACATCTGAAGGCCGCAGTGGATATAATAATAGCAAGGTTGTTGAACTCCCAGGCCACAGGCTGGATGCATCACATGCTGGCCACACTCACACTCAGTTTAGCAAAGGGGGGAAAAGTCCCAGTAGGTCACGTGACACTGCATGATGACATGAGTTTGACACTCCTGATAATAAGTAAATTGATACAAGGTTGGCCCAAAGCATTTTCCTTCTTAGCCAGAACATTAACTGTTTCTTCATTTGGGAGACAGACACAGTATTTAATGCACAACAGCAGTTATATTTTATATATGCCTAAGATGTATACATATTCCTCAATTACTTCTACAGGAAAAATACCATAGAAAAACATCTAAAGTTTGTGCTATCATTTCAGGACACCAAAAATCCAAAGGAGACTGCCTGTCTGGCATTTCGGGATAATCTCCCAACCAAGTACTATCAAGATCTGGTTCAGTAAATGTCAACTAGCAGTTGCTTTCTGCTCTAAGTATGAGCTAGAGCAAAGAGACTGTTAGCTATGCCATATTTCTACCAGATGTCCTTGAACTGTGTTCACCTTTATTTTCCTCCAGTTATATTATTCATTTTCTATATATTCTATATTAACTTAGTTGGAATTCTGCATAAAAGCTTTGTCTGATAGAAGATACCCCACCTGGTATTGATCTTTTGGTTTTGTTGATCGCATATGGTTCCTTTCAATTACATTTATCTTTACATAATAATGTCCTGGGAAAACGGCGGTGGTGGCTTTTCACAAGGTGCTGCCGCATTCAAAATGCTGGCTTCGGAGCGGTGCTAGTCAATGGGTGAAACTGCAGGGCCGGCCGGCACTTTGAATGCCCCCTTGCCGCCTCTTCGTGCCCCTCTGCCCCCTTGGGGATGCTAAGAGGCAGCAGGGGGATGTTCAAGGCGCCAGCCCTGCAGGCTCACCTCATTGACTCTTATACAGCACCAAAACTGGTGCCTGGAATGCAGCAGCACATTGGGAAAAACCACTGCCACCGCTTTCACATTCTGTCTGTCTGTGTCTGTCTGTCCATCCATCCATCCATCCATCCATCCATCCATCCATCCATCCATCCATCCATCCATCCATCCA
>BLBF01000094.1:1803827-1831636 GCA_015471245.1 Laticauda colubrina | reverse complement strand
GGGAGTCTAGAGCAAATTCTAGTGCCCCCTTTTATTGAGAAATTCGTACATAGTAAGCATACACATTGTGGATTACAATAATTAGATATAGCACACAAAACTGTTTACAATTGTCTGAGCTGCTTAATTGTTTCTGGTGTTTGTTTTTAATTTCCTTGCTTATCTCAGTGACCCTTAGGCAGACATGTATGTATAAGGTCTTAGACTAATCATTACCCAATACTGAAGTCAAAGTTTTATTCCCACAGCCATCCAACACCATCAGCATTGTGGTCAGAGAAGTGGTGCAGGCCATCATCGAAGAATACAAGGAGGAGCTCCTCCAGTACCCCTCCACTGAAGAAGGATGGAAGAAAGTTGCAGAGCAGTGGTATCAGAAGGGGAACTTCCCCCACACCGTTGGAGCCATCGATGGCAAGCATGTGGCCTGCAAATCTCCAGCCAACTCGGGGTCCACTTATTTCAACTCCAAGGGCTTCTTCAGCATCATCCTCTTCGCCATGGTCGATGCTGACTACAAGTTCATGTACATCGATGCTTCAGGCAACGGCTCATCTTCAGATGCCCACGTGTACAACGCCAGTCACCTCAAGGAGGAGCTGGAAGGCAACCTCATCGTGGGCTTCCCAGATCCAGAACCCCTGCCCAACGACACACAAGATGTGCCCTACTTCATCGTGGGGGATGACGACTTCTCCCTCACAACCTACCTCATGAAGCCCTACACCTCCAGACACCTCACCCGTGAAGAGAGGATCTTCAACTACAGGCTGTCCAGGGCAAGGCGGGTGGTGGAGAACGCCTTTGGCATCCTGGCCAACAGGTTCCAGGTACTTCTCACCACCATGCAGCGTTGCCCAGAGACCGTCAGGAGGATCATGGAAGCTTGCTGCATCCTGCACAATCTCATGCGCACCCAGTGTTGCAGAACAGGGTCGTGGACCTCCAACAAGGCAATGGGGACATGGAGCCTGGGGAATGGAGGCAAGGGCGAAACCTGATCGACACTGAGGATGTGCAAGGTCCCAACAGAGCCTCCCATGAAGCGAAGAAGCAGCGCAACCTCCTGAGACAATGGTGCAACTCCCCAGCTGGAGCAGTGGAGTGGCAAGACAGGATGGTGGATGCTTAATGGATGCTTCCTTCAGCCTGTCTCATCACACGGATGAGATTGGGCCATGTATGTTTGGTTGGCCTACAATGAACAGGGCGTTTAATAAAGAGTTGTGTTTATGTTGACATGTGTGGATAATTATTACATTATTATTGATAATAAAGGGCCGTAGGTGTGGCACCTGGGAGGGTGGACCATACAGTCCCACTATGCTTGCACTGGAGGTTTATCTATCCCACTGCTATCCTAACCCATCCCACAGCTATTACCCATCCCACAGGTATCCTAACCCATCCCAAAGCTATCCTTACCCATCCCACAAGCATGCAAAGGCTTAAACAATTTCTAAAAGTTTCCAGCAAGACTTTATTAAAAAAAAGAAACGAAGCAAGCGTGTGAATCATAAATAGACTTTATTAACAACAAGCTATAAGACAAAAATGAGTCTCTGGCACTCCTCTTGGTCGCTCAGTCTCAGGGGTGAAGGGTGCAGGTGCTGTGGAGGTGGCTGGTGCTGGAGTGCTTGTCATCAGCTCCTCCAGAAGCAGAAGCAGCAGAAGCCCCAGTCCCAGAAGAGTGAGCCCGTGCTGCAGAAGCCCCAGCAGAACCAGAGTGAGGGCCAGGGGGCGGGATGGTAGCCCTGTCCCTCTTGCCAGGGCTGGCAGCAGATGGCTGAGGCTTGCTGTGCTTCCGCATGGTTGTGGGGTTGCTGGCTGGCAGTGAGGCTGGCAGGCACCAAGGCTGGCAGGAAGGCTGGCAGGCAGGCAGGCACCAAGGCTGGCAGGAAGGTTGGCAGGCAGGCAGGCACCAAGGCCGGCAGGCAGACATGAACCAAGGCTGGCAGGAAGGCAGGCAGCAAGGCTGGCAGGAAGACCGGCTGGCAGAAAGGCTTGCAGGCAGGCTGGCAGTAAGGCTGGCACCAAGGCTGGCAGTAAGGCTGACAGGCAGACATGCAGGCAGGGCAGGCAAGGCAGTCAAAGCAGGTCTTTCCTCTGAATGGCGACCTGCTTCCGAGCTGCTTCCGTTATATCAGTGGGGCTGACGCAATGCATCCTCCCCGCATGCGCAGTTAACGCCAGGCATCCATTAGGCTTCCGCTGTGCATCCGCTTCATCCGTTCGGCGTCCGCTCTGCATCCGCTGTATCCGTTCCACGTCCGCTTCGCTGAGGCCCCCCAGAAGCCCTGCGGATGCGCCATCTGCTCCCATCTGCTTCCATCCGCTGGGCTTCCGTTCTGCATCCGCTTTGCATCCGCCCTGCGTCCTCCCTGCGTCCGTGTTATCCGCTCTGGTTATGCAAATTTTTGCCCCTTTTGAGAGCGGATAACAACGGATGGAACATTTTGCTCGTCCGCTGTGTCCTTTTTGCATCCGTTGGACAGTGTGACATAGGCTTTAGGAGAAAAAAGCAGATTTCCACACACCACAGAAATTTTGGTGGACATCAGTTAAGTTGAAAGAACACACATTAAATCCTATTATCTGGGGTTACATATCGTGTCCTGTTAACATGCTCTTTACGTAAAAGCTCTTAACCTGATACCCCTGAAAATTTCAAACAGGGCTCCCAAAACTCTCAAATGCGTCCGTCAGAAACTTTCAGAAGTTATTTCTAAATTGGTATTTTTAATGAGATGGAAGGAGAAATATTAAACTCAAGTCTGGAAAGAAATCTAATCTACTTAACTCAATGGAAATGGCAGTGAAATAAATGCCATTTTTGTCCTACATCCCCTACTATATTTTGAAATGCAACATGTGGCACACTTCCAGCCCAGAGAAGACTGCAAAACTGTATAATAGAAAAAATGAATGTGATATGTATATTTATGTAGATTTTTGGTCTGACTAATCTGGGCCTTTTTTTTAAAAAAGGAAGAAAATTCATCCCAACCTATAATTTTATTTGCCTTGTAATATGAGCCATTTAGAGTAGTTGAATACAATCAGGGCTATTGAGATCCTTGCTGGTCTCAGATGCACTTAGCTTTGATAAGCCCAACATTTCCATTACTAAGCAAGAAGTGAGTTTTGCCCTATTTTATGACCTTTTTTGCTACAGTTAAGTGAATAACTACAGATCAGTAGTGGTAACTGGTTTGGCCGGTGCAGCTGAACCAGTAGCTCCAAGGATCATCTGTAAGCAACCTGGTTCACTTCGATGATCAGCTGTTGGCCCGCCTGCCCCGGCTCTATACTGACCTTTATTTCCTGGTTTTGAAGCTCAGCTGCTTTGCGCGGCACAGTGGCTTGGCGCATGTCAGCTGTTGAAGACACAGGGAGAATGCAGGATTGTAGGTCAGTAGCAAACCCTCTGCACGCATGCAAAGCACGCCCACCAAGCCACGCCCACAGAATTGGTGGTAAAAAAAATTGAAACCCACAACTGCTACAGATGTTAATTTGCAACATTGTTGTTAAATGAATCTGGGTTCCTCACTGATCTTCCTCATCAGGTCACAAAAGGTGACTCTGGTACACTGCAATATGAACCAGCTGCTAAATGTCCAAATTTTGATCACTTGATTATGGGAATGCTGTAATGGTCATAAGTGTGAAAAATGGTCATAAGACTTTTTTCAGTAACTTTGAACGATCACTAAATGGTTGTGAGGACTAATATATGTATGCATGTATGTATATTAGAAAGCAATAAATATTTTTAATTTCAAGCTATATAAATTTTTATTTATTTTTAAAAGATGTTTAACTCGAATCATTGTTGTCAGTCCATTGTGTCTATTGTAGCTAATGGTTAGTTGTAGCTGCAACATAAACAGAGAAAACACAATATGGGTGCATTGAAAGATTTTTATTTTTTTTTGCTTTCCTCAGACTACACTGAACCTGGATTATTTTTTAAAATTTTTTAATTTCACTCCTATCAGCAAATAGGCCACATTCTGGTTTTTTTCCCCAGAGGGTTATAGACAGACAGATAGAATCCTGACCCTCTTTACATAACTTCTTTCCAACTGTCCACTGAGTTGGGAAGAATACAAAGCACAACAATAAAGCATAAGAATGACAAACAAAAAAAGTAAACAAAATATAGTGTACAGAAAGGTTCAGCTAAAAAATACTGTGATGAAACAGGAGTGAAAGGAAAGAAAGAAGGGATACTCTCTGGCCAAATGGGTTTTGTGGGGAAATCAGGAATATTCAATCTGTGTAGTCAAGTATTACTTTTGATAGGATTTCATTAAGATTGTTTTTCAACTGACTCTACTTATGGAATTGTGGTAAGCATGTAAAGGTATTACTTGGTACATTTCCCTAAACTTAACTTCTTAATACAGCATATATAAAAACAGTATACTTGCTGAAATGGTTTGAAGGAGGGGTCAACATTGAATAGCCATCTCTCAACAAAGGGGGAGGAATATGACAGGATCTCTCTCTACAACACAATCTTTTCAACAGTTCCAAAAAGGCTCCACACCCATTTGCACTATTCAGATGATCCTGAGGACACAGATAAACCTCCAAGTGGTCTCAATGACTCCATAAAAGAATGCAAATGACCAATTGTCTGCAAGAAATATTAATGCTTCCATTCCCTACCAACCAGTCAGACTTGAAGAAGCTTCTTGGATATGAAGCAAAATGTCTTCAAAGAAAAACGAGAAAGTCCAGTTGCCTCTTGAAAATGCACCTTTGGGCCATAGATGACATAGATGACTGAGAATTTCCATAGAGAGCAAGGTTTTACACTTAGGCAAGAAAAACCAAATCCCCAAATATAGGTAGAATCTGTCTCTAGGCTATTTCTGCTGCCTGCCAGCTGCCTGCAATTTAGCAGTTCAAATCTCACCAGACTCAAGGTTGGCTCAGCCTTCCATACTTCCAAGATGGGTAAAATGAGGACCAGATTGTTGGGGCAATATGCTGACTCTGTAAACTGCTTAGAGAGCACTGTAAAGCAGTATATAAGTCTAAGTTATTGCTATTGCTATCACTGCCTTTTTCAGAGTATAATCCTTTTCAAATTTTGACTATGAAAGATTTTAAAATGTCTATTCTGATTGAAGTAATCAGAATAAATTAAAAAGAAAAAAAATACTATGGAAATATAATTGGTGAAGCCATATTTTTCTGTACCAGATTTATATAATGTCCTATTTATCTCATCCCTACTTTGTTTTTGATTCCAAAATATCAGAGAGAGGTCATGAGTCACTCAGATTGGTCCAACACATTTGGATGTGACATTCCTTAGGGATGCAACTTTAAATTGAGGTCCTTCTTCTGAATATCTATAAGGTTCCTAAAACAAACTGGAAGTTTATTTTTTATTTTTTGGATATATATGCTTGTTTCTATTGGTTTCCCTTGATAACTTTAATTCATATTACTCTTTGGCAGAATTTTAAAAAGCTTCACACTGCGTTATTGTTTGTTTGCGTTATTGAAGCAGAGATCATTTTTAGAAAGACATTTTAAGCAAACTTCTCAAAGGAGGAAGAACTAGGAGGATTCTTAATAAACACTGCATGCCACATTTTAAACCCTGAAGTTAGTAGGTATGCTTTTATACTAACATATTACAAAAGATTTTTTTTTGCTAGAAGAAGTAGAAAATATCATACTCATCATGTATGCTCTAGTTTTATTACAGCAAAGAATAGATAGGTCCTGTTAATGATATGAATGTATATGCATATAAATATCCTGTTCTACATATCCATTATTTATAAATATATATGCATACATATATGCACATACAGACACAAAGAAACAAACATGCACACAAAATGTATTAAAGGGTACTTGACTGGTATATTTCAAGCATACTACAGTATATTCTCCTGACAAATTCTTCTGACAGCTTAATAGATTCCAGAAGGGAGGTGTACCTCGAAGTTCCCTCCAACACAAGTTGCCATCTTGTAGGATATAGGCAATATGCCATTTCTATTGGGGCTCCCACTCTCTGAACAGTACACCCCAGAGATAAAGATGGCATAGTGTTTCTTTCTTAGGGAAACTATCAGAGCTTTGAAAACCTGGCTTTGATCCCAGTCCTGGGGTTTATGCTTGTTATTTGTTTAATGGCCCGTTTTGTTTTGCAGATTTCATTATTAGCCTGGCTGTCTGTTGATTTTATATGTCATGTTTAGTTTTGGGCTTTGTCTGAGTCCATTGAAGTTTGGGAGCATTTAAATAAATGTTTTGTATAATCCGGGTGAGCCAATTATTAGTTGAAACACTATAATATTTATTTTAAATAGCCTTTCTCCCATGGTTAAACTCCAAATGCCAGCTGCTGGTTTCTATTGATATTGCTCAACAATATTGCATATAATTTTCCCTTTAAAATAAAGACTTTTTCTTGAATTATTTCACATTTTCTGTCTGTATGATGGTGAACTAGGTTTTTACAGTGATTTTTAAATAAAGCAAATTATAAATTTCAGCATGGTTTTTTTTAGAGCACTTCAGTGCTTGATTTGTGATTAATTCTAGCAGATTTTTTAAAAATAATCTCTTCCCATTCTGGAGGCCTATAAGTGCACTCTATTGCAATTCTCAGAACTTCAATTTTGCACGGCTAATTATTGGAGTTCTGGGGTTTTTTATTTATTTATTTATACATCTTTACACTCCACATGGTACCACAGCAGTATAACATCATAGCAGAAAAACAAAATGATACAGAAATTATAATCTGTAAAACTGTCAAAACTTTTCATAACATCAATATAAACAGATATAACAAAAATAACAAGGGTATTGATGACAAAGCTTAAAGAATGGCTGTTTTGAACAGTTCACTTTAAGACTTGTATAGGCCCAGAGACATGAAACAATATGGACTTAAAGTGGGAAACTGTTGCATGTGTTGATGAGAGAGAAAAAAAGTTTGTGCTCTTTCCATCAATCTTGAACACTTCAATCAATCTTGGAAGAATCTTTGCCATCCGAATCTGAGATGTGTGCACCGTACAAAAGTATGATCTATTTAAAATTGTTGATTCTGCAAGTACAAGAGGCCAAGCTATACAGAGCTTTAATTTGTGCCTAAAAGTTTACTTCTAGTCAATACAGAGCATATAAATAGTAGTTCTTACCCATCTAGAAGGGGGATGTTGCATTTTGGATCAAGAATGGCCAATAACAAAGTGCCAGGACTCAAATTACAACAGTGTCGGAAGAGGTGAAAGACTTGGCTGGGCATATACCATTCTGAAGAAAATCTGTTCATGTGATTTCTAAGAGTCAATAGCAATTTGATGGCACACCATCATCATTTAGCAATCTGACCAAAGGGTGACAAGTGTGTAGGTCACTATTGACAGGGTTTTCTTCAGGACTGCTTCTGGAGGAATGCAGTGTGAGAGATTGTAGTAATCAACCGGAGGAATTTAATGGGTATAAAAAGAAGCAGTCCAGCTCAGCAGTTGGTGGGAAAAATATTTCCTTCCTTAATTGGCTTGCTCTGAGTGTGCCCGGGAAAACTACATTTGCAATTTTCATATGTTTTCACATTCAAGGTGCCTTTCTGAAATCTGTGTGGCTCTTGCTTCTTAAGTTTGCCTGGTGTGCAGGGCTTAAAGACCCAGGTTGAAGAATTCAATTATAAGGCTATCCAAATGCTGTGTTTCTTGACCAGTAGGAAAATTTGCAGGTGGAAGCAAATTGGGTGTTCGTGGGTGCACAAAAAAAAAAAAAAAAAGCACAGCACCATGATCAAAGAACCACCCCTTGAACATTGCCAGCACTTCCAGACAAAGAAGTGGAGTGAATTTGACCACAACATACTCATACTTATAGATGCCAGAAAGAGCTCTCTTGATCTTTGTTATTCCAAAGACCCAGGTTACGAGTTCAGCTGAGTCAATTATCTGGACCAGTGGACCAGCCTTTTGGGGGTTTCTGTAATTGTTCTGAGTTTTGTTGCTTGTTCGGAGTAACTTGTCACACAGACTCATGAAGGGCTGCTATAATGCAGGGGTCTCCAACTTTGGCAAATTTAAGACTTGTGGACTTCAACTCCCATAATTACTCAGCCAGCTTTGAAGCTTTGAAGTCCACAAGTCTTAAAAGTTGCCAAGGTTGGAGACCCCTGCTATAATGTACTGCTTCAGAAATGGTCAATTTGTCAATCTACATTTTTCCACAGTCATCTGTCTTTGGCTTATAGGACAAATGGTGCTGTCTTGGAGATGATTTGCTTGTTTGTTTCTCATCCTTATTACTTAACATTTGGGCCCTGTTGTTTTCTTTGGTTTATGACACTTACTTCTGGTTCCCTCAGACAGATGGCCTGTTAGGATATCAGTCCCAACAACTTTGCATTAGGTGTGTGTGTGTGTGTGTGTGTGTGTGTGTGTGTGTGTGTGAATGAGAGTGAGGGACTTCTAGAAATCAAGCAAGCAATGAAGTATATAGTCATATGAATAGTGGCATTTTAATACTGGCATTTTAAAGGAATCCATCTTCAGTACATAATTCAAGGAGTTAGTGATGCTTTGAATGAGCAAATCTGCTGATAAAAAATATGAAAACATCACAGTACACAAACAAGATAAACTGACCATCTAACCACAATAAATATTTTCCTTTACAAATGTAAGCTCAGAATGAATGTTTTTTGAAGGCTGGATCACTAGTGTAAATTAATTTAAATTATGGGATAAAGAATTAAGTCAGCTAGCATGATTGGTTTATGATTCTGTATACCTTACTGAAAGATAATGGGCTATATTCTACATTTTCTTTGATCAAAATCCTTTCTGGCAAAAATAATGAATTAACTACATCATATGGTACATTATGTAGTATTCAGACATGAACAATTTGAAAGAGAAATTATCTTTCCCATAGTATTTGTTGCTACTCAATAGAAAGTACTAATTTTAATTTTAGTACTTTAGTACTAAAGTACTGCCTTTAGTTTCCACCTCAGCTGATTTACATAAATAATAGCAAGCAATTTGTTCTACGTAGCATTGCATCTGATCCCTGGTAACAGCAGTTATGCTTGCTGGTAAGGCTGAATTTATTACTACATTATGGTTAGCAAATGCAAAAATAAAAGTATATATGAAAAAGTCTGCAAGCACATCTGAATTAAGAGTATTTTATTTTCATGTTATACCATGATGTTCAAGTGGAAAAATCTTTGATACATAAAAAATAAACCCCAGAAGTTCAATGAAGTTCCCCTCATTTCCTGATATATATGCTTAGAACAAAAATATTTCAGTTCAGTAGTTGCGGTAATTAAAGCAACAGCTCTAGAAACAGACATTTTAATAACTCCAAGTGATTTGAAGAAAAGATGAAACAATATAATAGGAAGTTTGCAAATAACATACATCTAATTCAGTCTCTTCATTATCACAAATGAAAATATAGCAGGCAATTTAATCTTCACATTACATAATAACTCCATTGCTTCAGTGACTTAGAAAATTGGGAAATGATTTAAACAGGACAACCTTATGCTTTCTGCTGGACTAATAGGATTTAATGCTAATGCAGCATTTAGACCTGTAGTATTCACAATGATGTTCTCACATAGCAAATACTAATAATTAAGGTTGCTGCTTTAATATTAGGAAATACAGCTGTCTCATGTAACATAGTAATTTTATCTTTAAGGTTTGCTGGTTGAGAAGTCACTGTGCATGATGAAAACTTGTTATGCCAGTGGAATCTAAAATGTATTGGCTGCAAAGAAAGTACTTTCGTCAATTGATGAAACCCTTTGCTGGATTTCTGGTTTCACAGGAAAATATCTGCTAGTTGAACAGTCACAAAATCGTGGGATAGCCAGCAGGACAAGAATGGAGGTGTGGGAAAATGTGGGAGAAGCAAAGGAAAGAACTCTTACACCTAGCTAACTTTGGTAGGTCCTGAAACACTCAGTTGCTTTGAATAATAATCAATCTGTATCTATGAGAGAATCAGAAAATCTCAGCATTATAAAACAGGGAAAAAAATATCCTGGGACAAGGATGGCAGTGGCCATATTGTTATTAAGAAAATCCATGTCCGCGAAATCATTACAGTTAAATTCAACTTGATTTTTATCTTTGTACCTGCACAATCTCAGCAGCTGGCCAATCATATTAAGGCTTGGAAGGTAAACAAAGTCTATACTCGGAAAATTACCAGCTAATCCCAGGGCTATTAGATACTAGGAAGTAAAAAAAAAAACTTGGCTGGAAAAGAAACAGTGATACACAATTTCCACACTGTTGCTAAGGGAACTGCAAGGATGCATCCATGAAGTCACCAGGAGCAGAGGCAATCTCTACAGTAGTTTACAATATCTTTTACCTTAAAAACAAAACAAAACTTCTGCAGGAGTTTCTGGGTCTCAGCATATCTTTAAAATAATGCAAACCCTCAAGACATAAATTTGTTTCAAATCAATTCCCATGGAATAAAAAGTGAATTAAAAATAACTACATCAGTATTCACCATACAGCCCACATTACTGAGGTACAGAATAAGTCAACAGCTAAGTCCAATAGCCTAACTTAGTAGAGTCTAGTAAGAAACATTAGGAACTTATTAACATTAGGAACCCAATTATCTACAGTACATATGGAGTCCTCAGTTTATGGTCATTTGTTTAGTGACCATTAGAAGTCATAATATTGAAAAAAGTGACTTGTGACTGGCCCTCTCAGTTATAACCATCACAGCATTTATGTGCTCAAATGATCAGAATTTAGGTGCTTGGCATATGACAAATAATTTACAAAAGTTGCAGCATCCTGGGGTCATGTGATCATTATTTGTAACCTTCCCAGCCAACTTCCAACATGCAAAGTCATTGGGAAAACTAAATTCACTGAACAACCCCACAATTAGTTACATGGCAGTGAAAGTGAGGTCTATCTTGATTCTATGCTATTTATGCTATAGGTTCCTGAAAGGTCTCATTATATCCCCTGTGTGTGTTATCAGCTGGAGCCTGAAATCATTTCCCTGACTGGAATCACAGGAGGCAGAGCACAGATGCAAATATATCATGTAAAAATATGCCAGCATATTTTTGGTCTATTTTAAAACACCTTGTGCAGCTTAAGCAACACTTAGCATATCCAACAAATTAACGCTTCTCTGCCTAAATTTGCTGGTATATGTTTGGCTACTGCTATTTGATGGCATTTTGATAGTATGGACCTAGGAGTCCTGGGATCTGCAAATGACAATTTGTGATTGCATAGGGCTGGGTTGCCCATATTGCTCCAAATGAATGAGATAATGTGGAAGCTTGAGCTGTGTCTCTGTGCTGAGAAAATCAGGCGAAGCTGCCCAGGAGCTAGAATGGCACCTTAACAGAAAGTGAGTTGGATAAGACCATAAAGCCTAATCAGAATAGAATGACAGAGGTATTGGAAATAGCTATTTCTCATGTCCATTAATTTGGTGAATATTGAATAGAATTGCAGGCTACTTTATTTGCCCAATCACTTTGAACTATATGCTGATTTACTCATTCTGATGCCTCTGTGTTTCTAGCTAGATTTATATCTTACCTTTCATTCAGCAGTTCAAGATGGCTTTTATAGTCCTCCCATTTTCCCTCACACCACTACCCCTCTATATTGGGTTGAGCTGAGAGAGAACTTGCCCAAAATCACCATGAACTTCCATGACTGAAGGAACTCTTAAAGCTGATTTATCTGAGCCAATCCAACCCTTCACCACTACATATGTATTTCCTTACCTTTCTAAACTATACAATACCTTATTCTGGGGCTTATGTCTATTGACTTATGTCTATTGTAAGCATTTGTCCCAATACTTTTCACGCTTCTAGTATGAAGTGCGAACAGAACCTATTTTTATAAAGAGTGAATGGCTTACTTTGCATTTTTGGTGCCTTTGACAATGTATTCATCGCCCCATCCCCCATGAATAAAACTTTGTCTAAAAAAAGCACACCTTCTCTTGCCGGCACCCACTTACCTGCCAGGTTAGGCCCCATGACTCCTCTCTTGAAGGCCTGGAGAAGGGAGGCGCCCGACCCTTCAGTGCGGAACTCACTTTGCGGGGGAGCCGAGCGCGCAAGCACGAGGCGGAGGCTGGCGCAGGCGGCTCCAGGCAGAAGTTCCCCTCCCACTCGCTCGCACATGCTGCCGAGCCGCCACCGCCGCCGCCAGCTGGAAGAGCCGCGCATTCTCGGCCGCTGACCTTCTACTCAGTCTGGCTGACTGCCTCCGGCAAGGCACCTTCGCTTGCGGCGAGCAAGGCATGCCCCTGATCTCCTGGGCGGCTCTTTCCGCCTGGACGCTTAGCAGGGAGACTGACCATGAACCCTCAATGCGCCCGCTGTGGCAAAGTCGTCTACCCGACCGAGAAAGTCAACTGCCTGGATAAGGTGCGCGCGCGCCAGGTGGCCGGGCCAGCTGCTGCTTGGGGCGAGGGGCGGCCGGAATAGGTGAAAGGGAACCCAGCGGGCACGCGGGAGGAGGGATGGGCAAGGAACTGATTCGGGGTGGCTTCGTCCTCTTCTCTCTGTGTCCGGCATCGTCTCAGATTCTGCGTGTGCAGAAGTAGGAGGACTCCAAAATGGGACATTTTAGAGGCCCTCGTTTCTTTTTGCAGAGGAGCATTCTTTGGGGTGGGCGAGATTGAACTTAAAAGAAATGTCATTTGCAATTATGTGCCGAGGCTGGGAAGAGCCTTTCCTACCGGACACCTGTCACCTGTCTTGGATGGCAGCTCCCGCCACTGCCATTTCATCACTTTCCCTCCCTCCCCTCTTTCCCCCAATGTCAGCAGTGCAGTTTATGCGGGGGCAAAAGTGTGTGGTTCCCTCCCCAGGACAACCGGAGAGTGGGGAGGGAAGAGATGGTTGAGTCTCGTGGTTGCGCGGCAATTCTGGGAAGGGCGGATGGATAGAGAGAAAAGCCTGCGCGCCTTTCGGGCCAGGCGGCTCGAGAGGAGGTCCGGTGCTGAACAGCACTGCGCCGGCTTGGATTTTCCTTCTGCTTTTGGGAACCGGGCTGCAGCGGGAGCGGGGATGAGCGGAAGTGCTGAAGCCGACGACCAGGTCGCCTGGGCAGCCCCTGCTCCTACTCCCCCACCAAGTATTGCAGTGGCGCTGGTTTCAGTAATGAACTTGTCACCCTGCAGCTGACGCATTGCTAGCCCTGCTTGCGGGAGGAGGCGAAGCACTGTACCGAGCTTGATCTTCCCTGTCAGGCTGCAAAGGATCTCCTTCAGGCCCCTCATCCCCCAAACCTGCTCGTCTGGATAGGCTTCAGAGGGAGTGAGGAGACAAGGCCTCCTCTCCTTCTTCCATGTGAAAGCTGTGGGACTGCTTCCCCTCGACCTCTCTAAGTCCTAAAGGTGAGTCCCCTTATCTGGGACTCGAACGACTTCCTCGCCTCCAGCCCTGCAATGCAGAAGGGGCTTCTTCGGCGGCAACTGTTACGTAACGCTGCCTGCCCGCCTGCCGGCTTCTATGGGCAAAGCTTCGCGAGGGGGCAAGGAGTACATCACCTCCCGAGTCTCGGCGAAATGATTACTGTCTAGCCCGCTGGGGATCACAAAAGTGCGATTGTCTGAAGGAATCTGCAAATAGTGAGGCTGTGACAAAAATGCCTCCTCCCTCCAGAAGGGGAATAAATAGATTTTTGGTCGGCATTAGAATGGGTTTCTGTGAATACTCACATAAGTAGGGGATGGTTGATGCTTTCTTTCTTTTTGGTTAATTTTTATTGATTTTTAAAGACAAACAAAAACAAACAAAACATAAAAACATCCAACTTTCTTCCATAAATATACAAGCAGTGTGTCGGTTGGTTTACAAATTTTTTGTGCTTCGATTTCATAGTCTCAATTACAGTAACATAGTCTAAATTTCATCGTCTAAATTACAGTAATTATATACAATAGCAATTCATATAGTCCTCCCAAATCTATCCTAAAAACATTATATATATATATAATAATAAACAAAGAAAAGAAATACATCTTTATATATTCATTATTTTCTATAATTCTACATATTCTATTATTATATTTTGTTATCTAGCCATTGATAGAAAAGGTCCCAAATTTTGTAAAATTGTTTATCCTCTTGTTCTCTAATTTCAAATGTCAATCTACTCATTTCAGCACATTCCAGGATTTTCTTAATAATTTCCTCCTGCAATGGTATTTTCTCATTTTTCCAATTTTTAGCAAATACAATCCTAGCTGCTGTTAATACGTTTACAATCAAATATTTTAAATCTTTGCTGTATGTATCAGGTAGAATTCCCAATAAAAATATCTCTGGTTTTAAATCTATATGCTTTTTAGCCATTTTTTCGAACCATGTGTGGATTTTAGTCCATTATTTTTTTGCATCCGCACAAGTCCACCATATATGGTAATATGAGCCAGGTATCTGATGACATTTCCAACATCTTTTGGATTTATTCTTGAACATTCTTGCTATTCTTGTCTGGGGGGAAATGCCACCTGTAAAACATCTTATACAAATTTTCTTTAAATGCTGTTGACATTGTCATTTTATAATTTTGAGACCACAATTTTTGCCATTTCCCTAGATCAATCCCATATCCAAAATTCTTCCCCCAAGCAATCATAGTTTCTTTAACTTGTTCTTCTTCTAATTTAATTTCTAATAAATATTCATACAGTTTTTAAATCACTTTTCATCAGTACCTGTCAAAATCTTATCTAAATCAGTCAATTTATTATAGAAACCTTCTGTTTTAAAATCTTTTTCATACCTTGAATGTATTTGCACATATGAAAACCAATTCATCTTTATACCTTGTTCCTCTAGTTTTTGCATCGATTTAAGTTCACCCTTTTCATTCAAAATTTCCCCATATCTAACTATGTTATAGGACAAGAAAATGCTTCAATAGTCAATAACCAGACTGGAATTTTCGAATAGAATTGTCTTTTAATCTTCTCCCAATTTAACCACAGAGACTCCCGTATATGATGCCTTCTAAAATAACCCTGTATTTTAGTTCCCTTATACCATAAAAAGGCATGCCACCCCAATAACAAATCATGTCCTTCTAATATCAACAATATAGTATTTCTTAATGTTATCCATTCCTTATCCCATGTCAAGTTTGTAGCTTGGTGGTACAACTCCCAATTAGGCACACCAAATCCTTCTCTAATTCTAGCATCTTGTAAAAGTTTTAACTTTATTCTTGCTTTCTTACCATGCCATATATATTTCAACACAATTTTGTTTAAATCTTCAAAGTAGTCCTTTCCAAGCCTAATTGGTATTGTTTGAAACAAATATAGAATTCTGGGTAAAATATTCATTTTGATTGTTGAAATTCTCCATATTAGTGACAACTGTAGGTTCTCCCATTTCGTCAAATCTAATTGTTCTCTTTTAGTGTACTACATCTTGCTGTCAAATGTATCCCCAAATACTTAACCTTATTCGTGACTTGAATTTTCAATACATGTGCCAATTCTTCTTTTTGTCTTAGTAGCATATTCTTTGTCAAAATCTTTGTCTTATATTTGTTTATTTTCAAGCCCGCCACCTCGCCATATGCCTTTATCTTTTCCAATAGTTTTGGTGCTGTTTCTAGAGGGTCTTCTAAAATAAAGGCCAAGTCATTCGCAAAAGCTTGCAATCTAAATTTTTTCCTTTTTAATTTTCATTCCTTTTATACTCTTTTTGTCTCTAATGTTTCTATTTAACACTTCCAAAGTTAATATAAATAGCAAAGGTGATAGTGGGCAACCTTGTCTTATAGCTTTTCTTATATTGATAGAGTCTGTTAATTCCCCCTCTATTAATTCCCCTTTGCCATTTGCTTATAATATATGGCTTGTATTGCTTGAATAAATTTTCTGGTGAAGCCCATCTGTTCCGATAATAATAACGTGAATCTCCAGTTCACATTATCAAATGACTTTTGTGCATCTAAAAATATCAAAGCCATTTGTGTGCCTCATAATATTCCAAAATGTCCAAAATTACTCTCATATTGTCTTTAATTTGTCTCTTTGGCAGAAATCCATTTTGGTCAGGATGAATAAAATTATTTAAAGATTTTTGAGTCTCTCTGCCAGTATTAACGTGAAAATTTTATAGTCTGCATTTAATAAAGAAATGGGTCTATAATTCTTAATTTGTAATGGATCAGTCTCTTCTTTTGGAATAAGTGTAATATAGGCTTCCGACCATGTTTAGGTATCTTCTTCTTTAGCATAACTTCATTCATGACTTCTAGCAATGGAAGGTTCAGCGATTCTTGTAATGTTTTATAGAATTCTGCCGGAAGTCCATCTGGGCCTGGTGCCTTCCCATTATTTTGTTTCTTAAGTGCTTCAGTTAACTCCATCATGGTTATATTGCTTTCTAACTTTTTTTTCAGTCTCTTTAGGTATCTTAGATAGATCAGTATTCTGTAAATACTGTTTAACTCTTTCCTTATCAATATTCTCTTGCTCATATAATTTCCCATAAAAGTCTTGAATGATTTCCTTCTTCTCTTTATTGTCGTGGCAAACTTGACCTTGATCATCTATTAACTGCGGTATTTTCCTTGATTCTTTTTCCTTTCTCAGTTTGTATGCTAACCATCTACCTAGTTTGTTTGCATCCTCAAAATAATTCCGTTTAGCACTTCTAATTTTCTGTGCTAATTCTTCTTTCTCTATTAAACTCATTTTATGTTTAATTATATCCAGTTTTAGCTTAATGTCTTTTTTCTGTGGCGTTTTCTGTAGTTCTTTTTCAAGTCTATTATACTTATCTTCCTAAGCTTCCATGGCTTGCCTTTTCCTGATGTTCCTTTTCCTTGTGTAGTCTATTATCAAGCCTCTAGCATATGCCTTCATTGTGTCCCATACATTCTGGATTGAAGTGTCTTCTTTTTTATTTTCTCTAAAGAAAAAAACCAATTCTTTCTCCATCCGCTGTATAAAATCCTTCTCCTTTACAATAGTATTATTTAACGTCCATCTCGATCTTCTTTTTTGCCCTTTCCATTTAATTGTCACTGGATTGTGGTCTGCCCAAGTACTTGTTTCGATATTTGTTTCTTGAATATTAGATATCAGTTTTGTTGAAGTCCAAATCATATCTATTCTGGACCATGATAAATGTCTATTTGAGTAAAAATTGTATTGTTTGGTTTTAACATTTCTTTCTCTCCATATATCTTTTAAGTTTATTTCATCTATCATTTTAAAAAAGGATTTGGGGAGAGTCTTTCTATTTTGCTTTGTTGTTGTTGTTGCTATATAGTCCAGTTTATTGTGTACAATTCCATTGAAATCTCCCATCATAACTATATTGACATAGTCCAGTTCAATTATTTTCATGTGTAATTTTTTATAAAATCCTTCTTGTTTATCATTCGGAGCATAAATTGCAGTAAAGAGTGTTTTCGTATCATTGTCCATTATTTCCACCATTAATACTCCTCAGTCTTCATCAGTATAAATCAATTTTGCTAAGATGGTCTCTTTAATATATAAAACCACTCCTCTTTTCTTACATTGAGTCAAAGAAGTAAATATTTTCCTTAATTTTAGTTGTATCAACAATTGTTCATATTGTTTTTTAATATGTACTTGTTGTAGACAAATTATATCAAATTTTAGTTTCTCTAATTTGTAAAAAAATTTCCTTCTTTTAACAACTGAATTAAGTCCATTTATATTCATTGTAATCAGTTTTTTCTCTTCCATGATTATACTTTATAATTAGGCTTGGCAGCTCTCGTAGATCTTGGTTCACATTGTTCTTTTGTCTCCACCGATCCACCTACTGCGCCTTCTTCTTTTTCAGTCTCCATTTTGTCGTCTTGGAATTCAATTAGTGAAATCTCTTTTTCTGTCGCCTCCTCTCTCCTTCCAAAAAATTCTGCATAAAATAATTCTGCTTTCTCGATTGAGTCAATTCTATATCTCTGTTCTTGCCATGTAAACATTAATCCTTCTGGGATTAGCCATCTATAATTCACCTCTTTTTTCAATAGCATTTTAGTCAGAAATCGGTATTGTCTTCTCATCTCTCTCACTCTTCTGGGTATTTGCTTTAAAACCACAGTCTCCTTGCATTTTTATTTCAATGTTTTCTCTCTCACCACTTGTAATATTTGTGTTTTAATGGCTTTTTTTGTAAATCTGATATAAACTTCTCTTGGTAGGCTATTTTTCATCGCATATCTTGTAAAAACTTAGTATACATCATCTATTCCATCCATCATCTTCTCTTCTGTTATTTCCAAAGCTTCAGCCAATATTTCTATCATTATCTCAGCTAGATTTTGTCCTTTTTCTTCCTCTATGTTTTGAAATCTGAGATAGAATTCTAATCTGTCCATCTCCCATTTTAGCATCCCACTTTTATCTTGTTCAACCACTGTTAATCTGCTATCAATATCTTCAATCTTCTTGTCTCTTTGTTTATCTGCTTCTTCAATTTTTTGGAATCTCTCATCATACTTCACCATCACTTGTTGAATATTCTCCACCTTTTCATCAGTTTTCCCTGTTCTTTGTTCAATATTCTGTGTTCTTTGCTCAATATTTTCTATTCTCTTTTCAGTGGTGTCTGATTTTATTTTAAGGTCTTGGATTCCTTGCATAATCATCTGTAGAGTTACTCTTTCTTGATCTTTTTCTTGCTTTAACATAGTCTGAATTGAACATTGTCCTCCAGATGGTGGGGAGGTGGAAGTAGAAGTTGAGGAGCCAGAAGCTATAAACTTCCTACTCATTTTAAACAATTTGGGATCTTCAGGTTCTTCTAAACCCTAATCCAATTATGGTGTAGCCAATTATAGTCCAAAATGAAAAATAAAAATGGTAGAGAGAAAAACCAATAATAATAAAAAGAAAAGGACAAAAAATTTCTTCAGGTTCTTTTTAACCTTAATCCAATCAATAATTAGGTAGAAAGGAAGGAGAAAAATAAAAAGGTTTAAAAAGAGCAAAAAAAATATTGAAAAATAAAAATAATTCTTCAGGTTCTTCAACACTTTAATCCAATTGAGAATTCTCAAATAAAAAAAGCATAAAAGTGAACCAAAAGAATAGATCAAAAAACAAAAAATCCCAAAGAAGATAGGAAAAAAAAAAAAGAAAATTTTGAAGCTTTCCCTTTAAAATATTAAGCAAAGATGGAAATGTTACAAAAATGTAGGTTTTAAAAAGAAAAAAATGAACAGTACAACTGATAAGTGGGGGTAGCACAACTTAAGAAAATTAAAAAGATACACTGCACTTTATTTAATTATCCACAGCTCTTGTCATAACTCTCTCCAAGTTTCAAAGCCAAGTTTCAATTGTTGATAAAAATCCAGAAGAACACCTGGAATAACACTCTCCTGTGCTCTTCCCTCTATCTTATCATGTAGCAATGCCCTTGAAAAAGAATTTCAGAGCTTTCTTTCTCAGCTTTCTCAGCTTTTTCTAAAATATTTTCAAGTCTCTAGTTGGTAGTGTTACAAAGTTTCTTTACTCTCACTCTCCCCCTCCTTTCCCAGACAAAACGTAATAAAAGTTAAAAAGAAAAAAAACAAGTATATACAAATAACTAAAGGGAGCCTCTAACCTAAAATATTACAAAGTCAAAAAAGAAAAGAAAAAATAGATATAAACTGAGAAAAAACCAATCCAGTTAGCAAGTGCAAAATCACGATAGAAGTCCAGCCATAAGAAAAAAACAAACAAAAAGCAAAGCCTTACTTTGACACTTGTTTAAAAACCGCCGCTTATTCAGTTCTGTCAAAACCTTTACAGATTCTTTTTTTTCCCTTAGGATGTCCTTTAAGGTCCTTTTAAGTCTTAGAATAATAAAAGAAAAATTCTCACCAAACAGACACACTTTCCCTTTCAGCCTCTTCCGTTTGGAGCTGTCCCAACTTCAGCAGCTTTGATGGCTGCCTCTCTGCCGCTGGCAAAAAGGGCTTCTCCTGGATCAACCAGGGACTTTGCGATATTTCTGGGATCTACAGGACGCGCCCTTCACTGTCACCATCTCTTCGGAACGGTTTAGGTCCATTTGGACCATCCAGGGCAAAGATATCGGCTGCAATCTCAGACCTCCGAGATTGCATGCGGTATGATCGTGACGCCAGTTCCGCCTCTCTTGGTTGATGCTTTCTGTTTGGGGGTGGGCCTTGAGAACTATGTATTTTAATCTCAGGTCCTTCTGTTACTCAAAATAACAGGGACCATGTTTTCTGGACTGAGGGAGAAAAATAATCCTTAAAGTCAAACTACCTATAATAATCATGCGCTATAAAGGGCCTGATAATATGTTTTTTAAATTTTTTTAGTAAGATGTCAGTCACATTGGGCTTGATTAATGTAGAAACAAAATGCTCAGTTAATAGACAGTATTTAAGAAGGCAGATTAAATACATGATGGGCTGATAGTTACAAGATTAAAGGCATACTATTATTTTGGGAGGAGACTTTATATCTCTGGTTACTTTCAAGACACTGCACTTGAAGTTTTAATAAACAAAAGGAAATGCTGGTATTTGGGTCAATTTAATCCCGGTCTTCACAAAATATTTATTCCTCCTTTGTGTGTACATTGGAGCAAGAATACAGAAAAAGCCAATGAAAAACAAGGACTTGGGATTGTCGAGTAAAATGATTTGGGATGAGCAAAAATTCAGTCCATTATAACTTTGTTGACTTCAGTTCACAAATGCTCCAAATACTTGAAAATGCTTTACAACATTATCACAAGCTATGTCAACAGCAACATGAATGAAAATGCTCCAGGAGACTGAGTGGCATTTGTAAATTGTAAATCAGCAGCTTTTGATTTAAGCAACGAAGTAAATTTTCTATGGCTGAGAAGGCTTCTGTCCAAGTAGAATGAGCAGACAATCCATTAAATAGAATAGGGTGCTTTGCCACATTTTGAAATCATATACATTTAAAAGCCCTATTTTGTAATACCATGAAATCTACTGTCCAAAATTACTGTTATGGTCCTGAAAACTAATAGATCTTAAAGGGAGCATCTCTACTCATTGTATAAATAACATTGACAATGGTACCATTTTTAACCAAATTTTCTTTCAGTACTGGCACAAGGGATGTTTTCACTGTGAAGTCTGCAAGATGGCTCTAAATATGAACAACTACAAAGGATATGAAAAGAAGCCTTACTGCAATGCGTAAGTGTTAAAATGTTAACTTAAAGAAATGTACTCATAAGCTCAGGTGGGAAAACCTGGGTGATTTGGATGATTTTGAAAAAAAGAGAAGGAAGGTAAAGCCTGATTATTTCTTGGATGGGATGTAATCAGAAATCTAAGGATTATAGGCTAGCTAGGTGGAAAAATAAAACAAAAATTCCACAAAATGGGCCAGGCAAACCACTTCCATATTGTCAAGGTCTTGTCAAGGTCTACATATATGTTGTGAATGAAGTTACCAGCAGTCAAACTTTACTCAATGAAGATTTTATCTTACATGTATTGACAGAATGGATATTGGCTTTGATAGATATATTATCAAAGGGAAACTTCTCAAATTAGTATTAATTCAATCTCTTCAAAGTTCTTTAGCATGAAGTCTTTTATTGTTCAGGAAAGCCTTGTTATTTAAGCAGAAAAACACTTTGCTTTAGAATGATGACCTCCAAACTCAGAAGGAATGACTACAGTTTATATAGAAATTTGTACAAGATCATTCTCAAGAGTTTTAATGGCCCTATTAGAATGAAATCATATAAATTTACTCAATCAATGAAGAGTTTCCACTCATGATTTTGGAGCCAAGACTATCAAAAGGTTGTAGATATGTTTTATGAAAATTTTTATGAAAACTGGGTACATACCATATATAAATACATATGCATGTACACATACACACCCATCCACACACACATATGTAAAACACACACACACACACACACACACACACACACCAACCATATATATAAATATAGAGATTAAAACAAAATTTAAAAAATCATTAGCTTTCTATATTGCTATATTGTTAGTAAGTCCAGGATAATCATATTAAAAGGTACATTTTTTGAGGAAAGTTAGTTTTCCTTGCAGGTAGGTAAAAAGGTAAAGGAGTCCTTGTAGAGTTTTACTCTGCTAATCATTGCTGACTATGGTGGTGGTGGTATTTATCTTCATTTCAAGGCCATTTTGCCAATACTGTCTGTAGACATTTCTGTAGTCATGTGGCCAGCATGAGATCATGGAGTGCTGTTACTTTCCCAGCAAAGTGGTAACTATTTATCCACTTACATTTGCATGTTTTTGAATTGCTAGCTTGGCAGGAGCTAGGGCAAGGACAGAAACTCACCCCTTCAAGTGGTGCTTGGGTCTCAAACCTGGGTTGCTGGCTTTCCAGTCAACATACAAACATACACACACATATATGGTATATATATTTGCATTTATATCCCACCTTTTTTCCTGAGTGTTCTAGTTTGTTTGAAGAATGTCAGAAGGGTGTAAAAGAGAATAGATTCAAATACTTAGCATCTGAAAGTAAAACAAGAACAGAGGTACAAATTTTACAATGAGAAGTCCAAATGTGAATTAAAGAAAATTTTCTGACTGTGAGAGCTCTTAAACAATAATTTATCTCCTGAAGTTGTGAGTTCTCTATCATTGCTGGATTAAAAAGAAAAAGATTGGTCTATCATTTGCCCAGAATGGTATAAGGATTATGATTCTATATGACTGTGTGAATTATAATAATTTTTAGACACTGTATAAAATGTCCAATCATTAAGATACTTTAAACTCAAAAACAATTAATCATAATTAGATCCAATGCAATATATTCAATGCAAAATATTCAATGCAAAATATCTATGCAATCAAATTAGAAGCAATTCTAATGTACTGCCCAAATAGATTAAAAATAACCACTCTCCAGGAATAAATTGTGATTTTTCCAGTGAACATTTTATTTCCTTCATTATATCAGTTTGATAATGGACTCCTTAATTGGATGTTGGATATTTCTAAAATCCATTTTCATTTAAATCTATTTTGGGGGAAACCTGCTGGTTCCCCAAAGCTTATTTTGGAACACATGGAATATCAAAATGTTTGCCATAGGATGTGTGCCCAGTATATCTAGTTTAGTATGCATAGTGTTTGTTTGCCTTTTAGAAAACAGAAAGTTCCCTTTTGATTCCTGAAAAGGGCAAATTGACTTTTGCCACTTGTAATTTATTTTTGTAATTTATTTACCTGCTTTTGTTTTCCATCTAGTTAGTAAAACAAAATTAGGTTGCTTTTCATAGGTTTTTTAAATCTTCCTTTTAATATTAGCAGGATACTAGAACACCTATTGAGGCACAGGCAACTGAGTTGTTAAGAATGGATGTTGAATAATAGAATAACAGAATTGGAAGGGACCTTGTTCAAGCAGGAAACTCTGTAGCATTTCAGACAAATGATTGTCCAATCTCTTCTTAAAAACCTCCAGTGTTGGAGCACCCACAACTTCTGGAGACTGTGAATGCCTTTCTACAACTGGCCTGCTCTTTAGTAAAATAAAGTTAATAAAAAAAATGAAAGAAATTTGTCATCTGTCTGTAAGCAAGAACTGACGGGACTATAAACTAGAGAAAGTGAAGAATGAAGAAACTAAATTGCTCTGGGACTTTAGAATTCAAACAAACAGGCACTTTCCACATAACACCCCAGATATAACAGTTGTCAATAAGAAAGACAAAAAAGTCTGGATAGAAGACATAGCAGAACCTGGAGGCAGCAGAATAAAAGAGAAAGAAGTGGACAAAATATAAAGACCTAGAAATATAATATCTATAGAAAAAAAACAAAAACAAAGATAGTACCAAGAGGCACTTTGATGGAATTCCAAAACACCTGGAATAGCAATTGAATACCATAAGCATTAATAAAATAACTATCATTCAATTGCAAAAAAGTTTTATTTGGAATAGCTTAAGCCCATGTCACATTGAACCAACGGATGCAAAGAGGATGTAAAATGGACAAAAAACCTTGCCATCCGCTGGTTAATGCGATGTATCAGTTCTGTACTCACTGCCTCCGTTTTTCATCCTCTCTATCCGTCCAGCATCTGTTTATGGACGTTTCATCCGCTCCCAAAGTTTTGGGCTGCCTAAAACTTTTGCGCGGGAAATGTATCCAGTTCGTCCATTCTGCATCCGCTACGCATCCGCTACGCATCAGCTACGCATCCGTTACGCATTCGCTACGCATCCGCTATATCCGCTAGGTATCTGCTGCGAATCCGTGGAACTCGCATCAGCCCGGATGCAGGGAGGAAGTGGAACGGACACGGAACAGATGCAGAACGGAAACAAAGCATTTAAAGCGGAAAAAACGTTCGCAGAGGGGATCTATCTCGGGTATTAAGGATGTCTAGAGGATGCCTAGAGGATGCCTAGAGGATGCAAAGGGACACCTACACTGCCTATAAAAAGGGGAAGCAACTCGTCTGCATCTCACTTTCAGACCAGCAGCCCACCTGTGCAGACCTCTGCAGCCTTCATCTGACTCTTGCTCTTCCACAGCATCCAGTCATGTCCACTGTGGATCGTACCACAGTCCTTTTGGCAGCCACCATCCTTCTGCAACAGTACGAAGCCATCTACAGGCTCTGTGAACTCTACTATGGGAAGAAAAAGAGGTGGCCAAGAAGCGTCTGGGTCTGAAAATGGATCGGGAGAAGAGCAGAGTATGGACTGTACAACAAGCTGATGGTAGAGCTCAGGAACGAAGACACTCGGGCATTCCAGAACTTCATGAGGATGCCTCCAGCCATGTTTGACAAAGTTGTGCAGTGCCTGACACCCAGGTTGACCAAGGCAAACACCAACTTCCGGCCCAGCCTGGAACCTGGGCTCAAGATGGCACTCACTCTGCGCCACCTGGTCTCAGGGACCTCCTACAGGAGCATGCAGTATGGCTGGAGGGTGCCACACAACACCATCAGCATTGTGGTCAGAGAAGTGGCATAGGCCATCATCGAAGAATACAAGGAGGAGCTCCTCCAGTGCCCCTCCACTGAAGAAGGCTGGAAGAAAGTTGCAGAGCAGTGGTATCAGAGGTGGAACTTCCCCCACACCGTTGGAGCCATAGATGGGAAGCACGTGGCCTGCAAAGTGCCAGCCAAGTCGGGGTCCACTTATTTCAACTACAAGGGCTTCTTCAGCATCATCCTCTTCACCATGGTTGATGCTGACTACAAGTTCATGTACATCGATGCTTCAGGCTATGGCTCATCTTTAGATGCCCAGGTATACAACGCCAGTCACCTCAAGGAGGGGCTGGAAGTCGTGGGCTTCCCAGATCCAGATCCCCTGCCCTCAGAACCTACCTCATGAAGCCATACACTTCCAGACTCCTGACCGTGAAGAGAGGATCTTCAAGTACAGGCTGTCCAGGGCAAGGCGGGTGGTGGAGAACGCCTTTGGCATCCTGGTCAACAGGTTCCAGGTAATTCTCACCATCATGCAGCATCGCCCAGAGACCATGAGGAGGATCATGGAAGCTTGCTGCATCCTGCACAATCTCATGCGCACCCACTACCCAGTCTTGCAGAACAGGCTCGTGGACCTTCAACAAGGCAATGGGGACATGAAGCCTGGGGAATGGAGGCAAGGGTGAAACCTGATCGATACTCAGGATGTGCAAGGCCACAACAGAGCCTTACGGGAAGGGAAGAAGTAGCGCAACCTCCTGAAACACTGGTGCAACTCCCCAGCTGGAGGGGTGGAGTGGCAAGACAGGATGGTAGATGCTTAATGAATGCTTCCTTCAGCCTGTCTCATCACATGGATGAGATTGGGCCATGTATGTTGGGTGGGCCTACAATGAACAGGGCATTTAATAAAGAGTTGTGTTTGTGTTGACATGTGTGGATGATTGATTACATTATTATTGATAATAAAGGGCCATAGGTGTGGCACCTGGGAGGGTGGACCATACAGTCCCACTATGCTTGCACTGGAGGTTTATCTATCCCACAGCTATTAGCCATCCCAAAGGTATCCCTGCTCATTCCACAGGTATCCCTGCCCACCGCACTGCTATCTTAACCCATCCTACAAACTTGCAAAGGCTTAAGCCAATTCTAAAAGTTTCCACCAAGACTTTATTAAAAAAAAGCAATGAAGCAAGTGTGTGAATCAAAGATAAACTTTATTGAACAATAAGCTGTAAAAAAAAATTGACCCAAGTCAAGTGTCCAAATAAAGTCCACAGGTAGCCAGCTAGCCGGTCTCTGACACTCTTCTTGGTCACTCGGAGGTGTGCCCAGTCTCAGGGGTGAAGGGTCCAGGTGCTGTGGTGGTGGGTGGTGCTGGAGTGCCTGGCCTCGAGAGGACAACAGGGGACGGTGTGTTGAGAAAGGTCTCGGACAGCTGGTTCAGCCCCGCGATGCTGAGAGGTCCTTCCTCCATGCCATGGGGTGTCAGCCCCAGTACTGATGACAGATGTACTGAGGCCGGGCTTGGCTGTGGGGTGGAGGAAGGAGGAGTGTAGTGGGGCTGTCTGCTCTGCAGCTGGGTGAGGACTGACATGGGTGGTATCGCTGTCGTCGGTGGCATCATTGGCGTGGGTGGCATCGGTGGCATCAGTGAAACAGGTGGCAACGGTGTCGCCTGATGACTCTGTGCCTGGACTGGGAAGGGCTGCTGCCTGTGCTGCTGAACCTCCTGGTAGCCGTAGCCCTGGTAGGTGAGGGCCTGTGGGAAGCCTTGGAATGGGAGGGACATCACCTGGGGTGGAGGAGCAGGCCTGGACTGGGTGGTAGCAGGTTCTCTGGGTCTGGAGGGTTGTGAAGCAGCTTGGTGATCCAGTCCTTCACCTGCTGGTACTGTGGATCCGCCATTTCCTTGAGGGTCTGGTTGACATAGGTGAGGAAGGGCTTGCGGTTGGAGGATGAGGAGTCGGTGTTGACCAGCTGAGAGAGATCTATGCTGGTGCGGATGGTGTCCCTGATCTCCAGCAGGACATTGTGGCTCTGCCCCTCCAGCTGTCCAACTCTCTGCATTTCTGCGGAGGTGGAGCTGGGGGTGGTGGATGCGGCTAGGACTGTGGTGGACTCAATGTCTCCTTTCTCCCACCGCACCAGGGAGTCCTCTACGCACTCCACCATGCTTACCACACCTGTCCATGGTTCTCCGCCGTGGCACGCTCCACAGAAACCTGCCTGGAGACAGGGACTGACTCTCGGCCGGAAGAGGACTGGGTGGCAGCAGGCTGCCGGAGAGAGAGGATAGTGAGAGGAGCTGCTGGTGCTCCTCGGTGGCGGATCTCAGCCTCCAGGAACCTGCACCTGGCCATGACATTGGTCTCTCTGTCTGTCAGCTTCACAGTGGCCTGGCCAAATTTCTTGAGGTGCAGCTTCCTGTACCAGGTGTGCATATGTTTCCACCAGCCGAGGAGCACCTCCGAAGTGTAACCCATACTCTCTGCCCTCTCTCTCCAAGCAGCCTGCTTCCGCTTGGTGTCCCTGTACAGCCGGTGTCCCTTCCGCCACAGATAGTCGTTCTCTCTCAGGCACTCCAGCACCTCATCCTCGTGCGTCTCCGCAATGGAGTATTGCCTCCTCTCCCGTTGTCGCATACGCCTCTTCCTCCCTTTGGCAGGACCAGATGGGCCCTCATCAGAGGGGCTCCCAGGTAGTAGGGGCTGCTCCTCCACACCAGCAGCAGCAGCAGCACCAGCAGGATCATCATCATCATCATCATCATCATCATCATCATCATCATCATCATC
>BLBF01000094.1:1759785-1803817 GCA_015471245.1 Laticauda colubrina | reverse complement strand
TCATCATCATCATCATCATCATCATCATCATCATCATCATCATCATCCTCACCAGCAAGATCATAATCAGCATCATCATCCTCACCAGCAGGATCATCATCATCATCATCATCATCATCATCAACAACACCAGGACCAGGATCAGCAGCAGTTGAGTAAGCACCAGCAGGGCCAGCAAGTCCAGGAGCACGAGCAGGACCAAGAGCACGAGCAGGACCAGGAGCACGAGCAGGATGAGCAAGTCCAGGAGTACGAGCAGGTCGAGCAGGTCGAGCAGGACCAGGAGCAGCTTCAACAGAGTAAGCAACAGCAGAAGCCCCAGCACCAGCAGAAGCACCACCGCCTGGAGCAGCTTCAGCAGAAGCCCCAGCACCAGCAGAGTCAGGGGCGGGGGGGGGAGGTTGGCCCTGTCCCTCTTGCCAGGGATGGCGGCAGGTTACTGAGGCTTTCTCTTCCTTCCCATGGTTGTGGGGTTGCTGGCTGGCAGGGAGGCTGGCAGACACCAAGGCTGGCAGGAAGGCTGGCAGGAAACCTGGCAGGAAGGCAGGCACCAAGGCTGGCTGGAAGGCAGGCTGGCAGGGCAGGCAAGGAACTCGAAGTGTCCAGCAGCAGGTCTTTCCTCGGAATGCTGGCCACATGCAAGATGCTTCCCTTTATATCCGGGGGGCTTACGTAATACTTCCCCCCCGCATGCGCAATTAACGCGCGACATCCGTTCCGCTTCTGCTGTGCATCCACTAGGCTTCCGCTGTGCATCCGCTTTATCCGCTGTGCATCTGCTGTGCATCCGCTGTGCATCCGCTTCAACTGCTCAGCATCTGTTCTGCATCCGCTGTATCCGTTCCGCGTCCACTTCGCTGAGCCCCCCCGGAAGCCCTGCAGTTGCGCCATCTGCTCCCATCCACTTCCATCTGCTGGGCTTCCATTCCTCATCCGCTTTGCATCCGCTCTGCGTCCTCCCCGCGTCCGTGTTATCTGCTCCGGTTATGCAAATTTTTGCCCCTTTTGAGAGCAGATAACAACGGATGGAACATTTTGCTCATCCGTTGTGTCCGTTTTGCATCCGTTGGCCAGTGTGACATGGGCTTTACATCCTGCAATTACATCTAATACCATCCCATTATACACATCTGACTATCTCAGGTCATAGGAAAGGACTGGATAAGTGGATAAAAACACCAAATCCATTCTAAACATTCTAAATCTGGCTCAAAAACATTAATTATGAAAGGGACCTTGGCGTCCTAGTGGATGATCGCTTAAATATGAGCCAGCAATGTGCTGCAGCAGCAAAAAAGGCTAAAACAATTATTGGTTGTATAAATAGAGACATAGAATCAAAATCATGTGAAGTATTAATACCGTTTTATAAAGCCTTAGTAAGACCTGATATATTGGATCCAGTTTTGGTTGCCACATTACAAAAAGAGATGTTGAGACTTTGGAAAAAATGCAAAGAAGAACAACTAAAATGATTAATGGCCTGGACAAAAACATATGAAGAACAGTTACAGGAATTGGGTATGCTATTCTACGGATAAGAGTGACAGGATACCAGTATTCCGGTGTTTGAGGGGCTATCACAAAGAAAGGGGGGTAGTCAACTTATTTTCATAAGCACCAGAGGGCAGGACAAGAAATAATGGATGGAAACTAATAAATGGGAGAAACAATCTGGACTTAAGGAGAAGTTTCCTAACAGTGAGGACAATTAACCAATGGAACAGCTTGCCTTCTGAAGTTGTAGGCACTTCATCACTGGAGTTTTTAAAGAAAAGACACTGGACAGCCACATTTCTGAAATGATATAGGGTCTCCTGCTTGAGTTGATGACTGGACTAGAAGACTTCCATGGTCCCTTCTAGCTCTATTCTGATTAAAGATTAAAGAAGACATCTGACTGTGATAAGTTAATCTGGCTTTGATTGACAAAATCACCATCAGTTGTAAAAGGCAGCTTTACTTGAAACAGCTTATATTCGGTGATGATACTTTTAATACCATCAAATATAACATCTGCCTTGGGACAAATATCAACATCTCAAGTCCTTGGGAAGGACTCAATAGGTGGATAAAAATGCCAAATCCAGTCTGAACATTTGGCTGACTGTGTGATGAACCACAATAACAACAGATGCATCGTGAGGCATTAAAATATTACCTACTATCTGAGAAAGTTTTACAATTCTTTACCAAACCAAAAGCTAAATGGTTAATTTTCAAGTAGTAGCTTGAATTTCTTACTATTTATTGGGATTTGGTGTTAATCCTTATACTTTTAAATTTTAAGATTCTAATTATTGCAGAGAGCAAAGGGTCCCCTTGCTTGAAGAGTGATTCTGATACATATGTTACTTACATATTTAATACTGAAGGCTTTACTTATTCATATAGTAGATATGAGCCTCTTATAAAATTGCTGTTTCAAATGTGAGCATTTTCAGAAATGTGTATATAGAATCTGAATTACCCAGGGGATGTTCATTCCTGAGTTCATGAGCAGATGAGACTGTAGTACTTACATTCTTATTCACTGGTTGCTATATTAAAGGCGTCCTTAAGGTTTTTTTCCTTGGGTGTATGTGTGTGTTTTATATTAACTATGTTAGAAAAAGGTGACATGCTTAAATATCTTCACCTTGAACACCATGATCATCAAATAGGAAACTGATAAATTGAGTCAATATCTCTTGTGAACATTGTTGTGTTGTTGCGAAGTTCTCCCTCTGGTCCGCATTCCTGGTGGGAGCGCGGACCATTCTGATTGGTTGATGCCATTTGACAGCCGGCTATATAAAGCGCTGTCAAACTGCATCAGCTGTTGCCACTAGCTGACTGCTCGTTAGCCCTGCAGTCGCGGCAACCCCTTTGTTTCTAAAGGTTCCTGCCTGTTGTTCTGTGTCCACCTCAGTCATTATCCGCTGCTCTACTACACTGGCGACAAGGGCGGGATACAAATAAGAGGCGACTGGACAACATAGCGGAGCACAGTCACTGTTAAAGAGCTGGAATCACTAAGCAAAGAGCTGAAGCCATTATGAGCTGACTGTCACAAGCCGCTGATGCCATTTAGCGAGCTCAAAATTCAACTTCCTAGCCGAATAGACTGTCATCGCTGAGAAGAGATGTCTTCAACCCCTGCATTCCCGCCATTTAGACCCGCGGCAGAGACTTGGGAATCCTATAGGATCCGCTTCAACTGCTTCCTGGATGCTATAGACCTCACTGAAGCTTCAGCCCATAGAAAAAAGTCCTACTTCTTAAGCTTTTGTGGGGCTGCAGTGTTTGACACTGCCACAGCATTGGTAGCCCCACGACCTGTCAGAGAAGTCCCTTGGGGGGAGCTACAAGAAATCCTCTCTAATCACTATTCACCCAAGCCCTCACAGATTGCTAGGAGACATGCCTTTAGGAGGCGAGTTCAGGGTGAGGGAGAGACTATCAGTGAATACATGGCTGCTCTGAGGTCTGCTGCCTTACACTGTGGATTCAGGGATTATCTAGAGGATATGCTCCTAGACCAAATAGTGTGTGGGGTTAAAGACTTAAGGCTGCAAAGGCAGCTATTAGCCAAAAAGGACCTAACCCTAGCAATAGCCATAGAAGAATCTCAGGATGCTGAGCTTTCTGCTCAATCTGCATCTGAAATCCAGGGAAACACAATCAAACAGAATAGCTCAACAGTCCATTTTGATGAGGTTTCTCCTGATGAGGACTCTGAGGATTCAGCTGTTGTAAATCGTCTTAGACAACAGAGACCCCTTCCAGAAGACTCAAAGTCAAAAGCTAGTTTTTCTCCCCGGCAGCAACCCATCTGTTTAAGCTGTGGAGGAAATCACTTAAGAGCATCCTGTAGGTTCAGGAATGCCATCTGTTTAAGCTGCCAGAGGAAGGGTCACTTAGCAAGGGTCTGCCAAGCTGGGAAAACCTTTACTCAGAGATCTCAGCCAAACCCCATCTTTCAAAGGCAAGTGGAAGACTGCTATACCTGTTACCACTTCAACCAGTTCAACAACAGCTCTAACAAAATCAGTATTTTTGTCTCCTTAGAAGGTAAACCTTGCAAGATGGAGGTGGATACAGGATCTGCTCTATCCATTATTTCATGGAACACCCTCAAGAAGCTGCTACCCAGATTTCCAAAGAAGAAGCTCCTCGACTGCCACCTGACTTTGCAAGATTACCAAGACAAGAATATTCCTGTCCTCGGAAGGCAAGTTCCTCGTTCAATTCAAAACTTTTAAAGGCCCCTTGCCTCTTGTTATAGTGGATGGTGCTCTCCCCAGTTTACTGGGTTTAGATTGGTTCCCTGCCCTTGGCCTAAATATAACAGGCACCCACTCTCTGTTAAATGCTGAAGTAGATTCCCTATTCAAAGACTATGCTGATGTATTCAGCGAAGATTTGGATGTTACTCAGGCACCCCCATATCATTTAGTGTAGACCCTCAAGCAACTCCTGTATGCCTGAAACCTCGTAGAGTGCCTTTTGCAATCTGTCCTAAGTTAGATAAGGAACTTGACAAACTAAGAACCTGTTCTTAGAACCTGTAGATTTTGCTACATGGGAGACCCCCATAGTAACTCCTCTTAAAAAAGATGGTAGCATTAGGATATGTGCTGGTACAAAATTTCCCTGAATAGACACCTCCAAATCAGTGCTTACCCAGTTCCCATCATTCAGCACCTTTTACATTCTTTTGAAACTGGGTCTATTTTTGCAAAGCTGGATATGTCCCAGGCATACCAGCAATTCCCTATAGATGACCACACAGCAGAATTGCAGACAATAGTAACTCACAGGGGAGCTTTTAGTGCAGATGCCTTCAGTTTGGCATGAGTGTAGCCCCTGGGATATTTCAGTCACTGATGGAGAGGCTACTTCAAGATCTCCCAGGGGTAGTCCCCTGTTTCGATGATATCTTAATTTCAGCCACAGACAAACCTCAGTTGTTACAAAGAGTAAGGTCAGTTCTAGATCGATTCAGGCAAAACGGCCTCAAACTTAAGAAAGACAAATGCACCATTGCCACTAACCAAGTTGATTTTCTGGGCTATAGAATTGATGCCTCTGGCATATACCCTATAGAATCTAAAGTCAGGGCCATCCATGAGGCACCTACTCCTACCAACAAAACTGAGCTCTGGGCCTTCTTAGGACTTCTCAATTTCTATGCTGCATTCCTCCCTCACAAAGCTTCAATCACAGAGCCTTTACATAGACTTTTGGACAAAAAGTCCCCCTGGCGTTGGGGACCTAGGGAAGCCCATGCCTTCCACTCTGTCAAATCACCTCTAAAGCAGTTTTAATTCAGTTCAACCAGCATCTTCCATTAGTTCTTGCTGCAGACGCTTCCCCTTTTGGTATAGGGGCTGTTCTTAGTCACAAACTGCCAAATGGCTCTGAGGCACCCATTGCCTTCTTCTCCAAAACCTTTTCTTCAGCTGAGCGTAACTACAGCCAGATAGACAAAGAGGCTTTGGCTGCAGTTGCCTCTGTAAAGATGTTTCATGAATTCCTTTTTGGCCATCATTTTGAACTAATCACAGATCACAAGCCTCTGCTAGGCCTTTTGTCTGCTGATAAACACCTCAGATTCTATCCCCAAGGATGACCAGATGGACTCTGTTTTTGGCTGCTTATTCATACAAACTGATCCATAGACCCGGAAAAAACCTCGCACACGCTGATGCTTTCAGCCGCTGCCCATTGCCAGTTCCAGTTGAAGACCCTGCACCAATCCATGCTGTTTTCAAATTCAACGAACTCAATCTACCCATTACAGCCTCTGACATTGCTTACCACTCCTCAAGGGACAAGGTAATTGCCCAAGTCCTTGACTGGGTGGGAAGGGGGTGGCCAGATGTCCCTTATTCCCCTGAGTTCCTGCCCTTCAAGACACGCCAGATGGAACTGTCATCCCTTCTGGGTTGTTTGTTGTGGGGAACAAGGGTGGTCATTCCTTCCTCATTGCAAGCTTCAGTTCTGAAGCTCCTGCATGAAGGCCACCCGGGCATCGTTAGAATGAAGGCCCTGGCCCGTAGTTATGTCTGGTGGCCTGGCATGGATGCCCGGATCTCCAGCTGGGTTAGCACTTGTCAGACTTGTCAGACAACCAGACCTGCCCCACCAACTGCATCCCCTGGGAAGTGGGAGGACGCTGGAGCCCCTTGGTCCAGGCTGCACATTGACCTGGCGGGCCCAATGCAGGGGCATACATTTCTAGTAGTAGTAGACTCCTTCTCAAAATGGATTGGTGTAGCCTTGCTGCCCACAACAATCACCCTTGCAGTTATCAAGGCCCTAACCAGGCTATTTGTGACACATGGCATCCCTGACACAGTAGTGTCAGATAATGGGCCACAATTTACCTCCTGCAAATTTGAACTATATTTAGCCAACCTGGGGGTCAGGCATGCCCTCACAGCTCCTTTTCACCCTGCTAGCAATGGAATGGTTGAAAGGGCAGTTAGGTCAGTGAAAGAAGCCCTAGGGAGATTTGGCCAAAGTGACTGGCATTCTAAATTGTCCAGATTCTTGCTGTACCAGCATACAACCTCTTGTGCCACTACCAATAAGTCCCCAGCTGAACTCCTTATGGGTAGGCTCTTGAGGACTGCCCTGGACAGGCTACACCCCCACTATGCCCCAGTGACTCCTCTTGTGTCTGACAGCCAGCCTAGGGAGTTTGCTTTAAATGACCTGGTTTATGCCCGCAATTATGCAGACCACCCCTTATGGGTCTCAGGACAGGTCATAGCTGTGACAGGGCCTAAGTCATATAGGGTGCTGCTGGAAGATGGTTGTACCTGGCACAGACATATCGACCAGCTGAGGAGGCATTGGAAAGTGGCTGTTGATGGACCCGGTCTACCACCCACCGACCTGAGTCTATTACCAGCCAATGAGAGCCTTCCGCCGCCGACTGAGGACACCCAGGAGAGCCGTGGACGGAGGGACCTACCTGTTCCAGTGCCTGACGATCCTTCAACAGCTCCAGAGGATGAGGCTCCAGTGGTAACCAGCTCCGAAGAGGCCCCTGAAGCAGAGGACTTTGACCAACGAACAGAAGCCCCTGTTCTGCGATGTTCCGACTGCCAGAGAAGACGGCCAGCTTACTTGCAGGACTACGCATGCTCCTTGCTGGGGGAAAGGAGTGTTGCGTTGTTGCGAAGTTATCCCTCTGGTCCGCGTTCCTGGCGGGAGCGCGGACCATTCTGATTGGTTGGTGTCGTTTGACAGCCGGCTATATAACGCGCTGTCAAACTGCATCAGCTGTTGCCACTAGCTGACTGCTCATTAGCCCAGCAGTTGCGGCAACCCCTTTGTTTCTAAATAAAGGTTCCTGCCTGTTGTTCCATGTCCGCCTCAGTCATTATCCGCCACTCTACTACAAACAGGATCCTCATTATAATTCAATCTTATTCTGCATTGAGGTATGATACAGGAAGAGGAATAATATGGAAAATAATCTTTTCACTCTTTCAGTTCATCCCATGGAGTGCAGGAAACAGCCAGCTTTTGTGAACTTTAGCTTCTACTAACTTTGTCAGATTTGTAAATACACCTTCATAGGTTTAATTTCATTTTTGGCACTTACCCTAGGATATTGTGAATCATTCAATAACAGAGTTGTATATCAAAATTTGAAACTGAGCACAGACATGACAAATTTCTGCAAAGATGTTTATGTAAAGCTATTGCGTACAATTCAAAAGTAAATAATTTAATATTTTATGTGCTTAATCCAAATAACAAACTAAGAACTGTTTAGTTGATTATTCATCATTTTTTCACTTGAAGAGCAGTCATTGTTCAAAAGCTTAAAAGTTTCCGGTAGAAAACAGAAACCTACAATGTAAACCTGTAAAACTGACTTATGAATTTATGATTGGATCTAGTCACATTTAGAGCAGATTTGTTAATACCAGTGGATTAAATTAAAACTTGTAGATTTATAGAAAGCTCATTCTATTGTACATCACATTAAACTTACAAACCAGATTGATCAAAATATACCAGATAACACAGGCTAAAGCCCATGTCACACTGGCCAACGGATGCAAAAAGGACACAGCGGACGAGCAAAATGTTCCATCCGTTGTTATCCACTCTCAAAAGGGGCAAAAATTTGCATAACCGGAGCGGATAACATGGACGCGGGAAGGACACAGGGAGGATGCAAAGCGGATGTGGAACGGAAGCCCAGCGGATGGAAGCGGATGGGAGCGGATGGCGTATCCGCAGGGCTTCCGGGGGGCCTCAGCGAAGCGGACGGGGAACGGATACAGCGGATGCAGAGCGGACGCCAAACGGATGAAACGGATGCACAGCGGATGCACAGCGGATGCACAGCGGATGCACAGCGGAAGCCTAGCGGATGCCTGGCGTTAATTGCGCATGCGGGGAGGATGCATTGCGTCAGCCCCGCGGATATAACGGAAGCAGCTCGGAAGCAGGTCGCCATTCAGAGGAAAGACCTGCTGCCGGACGGATTGGCTGCCTTGTCTGCCCTGCCTGCATGTCTGCCTGCCAGCCTTGCTGCCAGCCTTCCTGCCAGCCTTGTTGCCTGCCTCCCTGCCAGCCTTGCTGCCAGCCTTGGTTCCTGCCAGCCTCCTTGCCAGCCAGCAACCCCACAACCATGCAGAAGCACAGCAAGCCTCAGCCATCTGCTACCAGCCCTGGCAAGAGGGACAGGGCTACCAGCCCACCCCCTGGCCCTCACTCTGGTTCTGCTGGGGCTTCTGCAGCACGGGCTCACTCTTCTGGGGCTGGGGCTTCTGCTGCTTCTGCTTCTGGAGGAGCTGATGACAAGCACTCCAGCACAGGCCACCTCCACAGCACCTGGACCCTTCATCCCTGGGACTGAGCGACCAAGAGGAGTGCCAGAGACTCATTTTTGTCTTATAGCTTGTTGTTAATAAAGTCTATTTATGATTCACACACTTGCTTCATTTCTTTTTTTTTAATAAAGTCTTGGTGGAAACTTTCAGAAATGGTTTAAGCCTTTGCATGCTTGTGGGATGGGTAAGGATAGCAGTGGGATGGGCAGGGATACCTTTGGGATGGGTAATACCTGTGGGATGGACAGGGATACCTTTGGGATGGGTAATAGCTGTGGGATAGATAAACCTCCAGTGCAAGCATAGTGGGACTGTATGGTCCACCCTCCCAGGTGCCACACCTATGGCCCTTTATTATCAATAACAATATAATCAATCATCCACATATGTCAACATAAACACAACTCTTTATTAAACGCCCTGTTCATTGTAGGCCAACCAAACATACATGGCCCAATCTCATCCATGTGATGAGAGAGGCTGAAGGAAGCATCCATTAAGCATTTACCATCCTGTCTTGCCACTGCACTGCTCCAGCTGGGGAGTTGCACCAGTGTTTCAGGAGGTTGCGCTGCTTCTTCACCTCATGTGAGGCTCTGTTGGGGCCTTGCACATCCTCAGTGTCGATCAGGTTTTGCCCTTGCCTCCATTCCCCAGCCTCTATGTCCCCATTGCTTTGTTCATGGTCCATAAGCCTATTCTGCAAGACTGGGTAGCGGGTGTGCATGAGATTGTGCAGGATGCAGCAAGCTTCCACAATCCTCCTCATGGTCTCTGGGCTATGCTGCATGTTGGTGAGAAGTACCTGGAACCTGTTGGCCAGGATGCCAAAGGCGTTCTCCACCACCCGTCTTGCCCTGAACAGCCTGTAGTTGAAGATCCTCTCTTCATAGGTGAGGTATTTGGAGGTGTAGGGCTTCATGAGGTAGGTTGTGAGGGAGAAGGCGTCATCCCCCACGATGAAGTAGGGCACATCTTGCTTGTCGTTGGGCAGCGGGTCTGGATCTGGGAAGCCCACCATGAGGTTGCTTTCCAGCCCCTCCTTGAGGTGACTGGCATTGTATACCTGGGCATCTGAAGATGAGTCGTTGCCTGAAGCATCGATGTACATGAACTTGTAGTCAGCATCAACCATGGCGAAGAGGGTGATGCTGAAGAAGCCCTTGTAGTTGTGATAAGTGGACCCTGACTTGGCTGGCGCTTTGCAGGCCACGTGCTTGCCATCTATGGCTCCAACGGTGTGGGGGAAGTTCCACCTCTGATACCACTGCTCTGCAACTTTCTTGCAGCCTTCTTCAGTGGAGGGGCACTGGAGGAGCTCCTCCATGTACTCTTCAATGATGGCCTGCACCACTTCTCTGACCACAAAGCTGATGGGGCTGGGTGGCACCCTCCAGCCATACTGCATGCTCCTGTAGGTGGTCCCTGAGGCCAGGTGGCGCAGAGTGAGTGCCACCTTGAGCCCAGGTTCCAGGCTGGGCGGGAAGTTGGTGTTTGTCTTGGTCAACCTGGGTGTCAGGCGCTGCACAAGTTCATCAAACATGGCTGGAGGCATCCTCATGAAGTTCTGGAACGCCCGAGTGTCTTCACTCCTGAGCTCCACCATCAGCTTGTTGTACAGTCCATACTCTGCTCTTCTGGCGAACCATCTTTGGACCCAGACTTTTTTTGGGTGCCTCCTTTTCTTCCCGTAGTAGAGTTCACAGAGTCTGTAGATGGTTTTGCACTGTTGCAGAAGGATGGTGGCTGCCGAAAGGACTTTGTCACAATCCACGGTGGACATGACTGGATGCTGTGGAAGAGGAAGAGCCAGATGAAGGCTGCAGAGGTCTGCACCGCTGGGCTGCTGTTCTGAAAGTGAGATGCAGGCGAGTTGCTCCCCCTTTTTATGGGCAGTATAGGTTTTCTGCTAGGCATCCTCTAGGCCTCCTCTAGGCATCCTGTAGACATCCTTAATATCCAAGATAGGTCTCCTCTGCGAATGTTTTTTCCATTTTAAATGCTTTGTTTCCGTGCTGCATCTGCTAGGCATCTGTTCTGCATCCGTTCTGCATCCGTTCCGCTTCCTCCCTGCATCTGGGCCGATGCGAGTTGCGCGGATCTACAGCCGATGCCTAGCGGATATAGCGAATGCATAACGGATGCGTAGTGGATGCGTAGTAGATGCAGCACGGACGAACTGGATACATTTTCCGCGCAAAAGTTTTAGGCAGCCCAAAACTTTTGGAGGGGATGAAACGTCCATAAACGGATGCTGGACGGATAGAGAGGAAGCAAAACGGAGGCAGTGAGTACAGAACGGATACATCGCGTTAACCAATGGATGGCAAGGTTTTTTGTCCGTTTTACATCCTCTTTGCATCCGTTGGTTCAGTGTGACATGGGCTTTAGAGAAACAATTTACTGATTAAGGTTGAATGTTCCAAAGTATCATGAGCTTGGCATAAGTTTTGAAGTCCAGGATTGCCTGTATATGTTAAGTAAATATAACCTTAGTGTTATTTGTATTACTTTATTATTTATTCTTATCAAAGTATATATAAATGCATTGTTTTGGGGGTAAATGCTGTGGATTTGGGGAATAACAACACTTTAAGATTTATGCTAGATCAAGATAGAATAAGATAAAAATAGACAAGATCTGAAAATATGATTCTTAAATCAGTTTTATTGAGAACATTTGAGTGAAGTCTGAGTGGAAGGACTGAAAGATAAAAATGTACATTCTATAATTTCTACAGTCTTTAATGGCATTAACTTTTTTTTTAAAGTACATGACTGCATGAACACAAGTAGTACTGTAAATGAGAATTGGTTGCTGAGTGCCTGAAAAGCAGTCATGTGATGGGGTGGTGGCTGTTGGAGCCCTGTGGGGAGGATTTTACCATAAGTTTGGTTACTGAGTGATTGGTCATAAGTCAAGAAGTAACTGTATCTGCACAAAATAGGGTCTCAAACTGATTTTTGGATGGTAAGGATTAGACTTTCCAAGTTACAGTTTTCTGGGCACCTGATAATTTTCTGAATCTTTTCTGTGTCATCGAGACACTAAAACAAAATAAAACAGTATACTAAACTTTTTCTGTATTAGGCAGTTTTCCAAAATTATAGAGGTCCAGTTTCTTTAAGCTTTCAGTTGTTTTTCATTTAATGTAGCAAAAAGAATGGTCTATTCAATACATGTACAAGCTGTGCTATTTTCTGCACATGCAAATAAAGTCTCTTCTGAGTTATGTCTTTATAAATAAAATGTCCTTTGAGCTTGACTTTTGCTGACTTCATGGACACATTAGTTTATTTTTCTGGACAACAGTATGAAAGTCAATTGCCATTGGTTTCTTTCAGAATGTTTTTTTCAGCCTCCCGATCCTGTTTGGCTGTTCCTTAACATGATCTCCCATATAATTGTTAACCAAACATTTCTTCCATATGTACAACTGGGTGCTGTCAACTGCTAAGTCATACAAAATATAACAGGATAACAGCACTATATTGCAATGCAGTTTTGATGAGTGCCATCCCCAGCAACAGTGAGGGCCATCCCCAGTTTCATATGATTGCGGGTAATCTCCAGTTAATGGCTCTCATTGGGACCAGTAACTCTACTGCTAAGCAATGTCATGTGAAATGTGCTCTGCTTTGTGATGGCAGTTCTGGAAATCCGAATTAGTATTGTTGTGCAAATCCTTCTCTGGCATTAGATAAAGGCTTACTTGGATCTAATTCATTCTTGGAAGAAGGTAAAGGCTAGGTCACACTGGCTGACAGATGCAAAACGTATGCAAAAAGGACAAGCAAAATTTCAGGGGTGGCTCCATCTGTTGTTATCCGCTCTCAAAAGCGCCCCAAATTTGCATAAACAGAATGGAAAACAACAGAAAGGAACGGACGTGGGGAGGATGTAGCGGGAATGTAAACCGGATGTTCGTAGGAAGCCTAGGGGATGAAAGCAGATGGAAGCAGATGACACATCCGCAGGGCTTCCGGGGGAGAACAGCGAAGCGGATGCGTAGCGGAAGGAATGGATGCGTAGCGGATGACGTGGATGCATCACGGACGCCTATAGGATGCATAGAGGATGCCTAGCGGATGCAAAGAGTTCACTGCGCATGCGGGGCGGATGAATTGAGTAAGCTCTGCGGATATAAAAGGATGCATCTCGCAAGCAGTCATCATTCAGAGGAAAGACCTGCTGCCAGAGACATCTTGAGAGAACACCATGGGGAAGAAGAGGAAGCCTGTGCCTATTCCTGCCAGCCCTGGCAAGAAGGACAGAACCACCATCCCAACCCCTGGCACTGACTCTGAAACTGCTGGTGCTTCTCTGCTGCTGGTGGTGCTCCTGGTGTTGCTGCTGCTGGTGCTTCTCCTGCTGGTGCTGCTGGTGCTTCTCCTGCTGGTGCTCCTGGTGCTTCTCCTGCTGCTGCTGGTGCTGGTGCTGTGATGGACCAGCTCCAAGGCCCTCAAAGCCCTGCTTCTGAAGGCCCTCAAGCCCCTGCCAGAGGGAGGAAGAGGCAAGGCAAGGAGAAGGGGGAGAGGAAACAGTACTCCATTTCTGAAGACCATGAGGAGGAGGTGCTGGAATGGCTGAGGGAGAACGAGTACCTGTGGAGAAAGGGCCACAGGCTCTATTGTGACACCAAGAGAAAGCAGGCAGCTTGGAGAGAGAAGGTGGAGAGCCTGGGCTACACTTCAGATGGACTCTTTGGATGGTGGAAGCACATGCACACTTGGTATGGCAAGCTGCACCTGAAGAAATCCGGGCAGGCCACTGTCAAGCTCACTGACTGGGAGACCTATGTCATGGCCAGGTGCAGCTTCCTGGAGGCTGAGATCCACCACCGAGGATCAGCCCCTCTGTCAACCCTCTCTCTCAGACAGCCCACAGAGAGCCACTCCTCTTCCAGCCAGGAGACAGCTACCATATCCAGGCAGGTGTCTTTGTAGGGCCCCACGACAGAGACCCTCCCCAACAGCTGCACTCCCCATGCCGGAAGATGTGGAGGATCCCCTGTCTCAGATGGAGCAAGAAGAGGAAGCCACCAGAGACCAACCCACCCCCACCCCCAGCTCCACCTCCACAGAAAGCAGGCAGAGAGGCAGATCGGAGGGACAGAGCCACACTGTCCTCTTGGAGATCAGGGACACAATCAAAGCCAGCACAGATCTTCTCTCCCAGCTGGTCCACTTCAACATACCATCCTCGAACCACAAACCCTTCATCACGTATGTGAGCCAGACCCTCATGGACATGCCCGAGGCCCAGTACCAGGTGATGAAGGAGAGGATCACAGCTCTTCTGCATCACCCTCTAGGCTCAGCTGAACCTGCTCCTACCCAGTCCAGGTCTGCTCCTCCACCCCAGCGATGTCACAGCCCTTCCACAGATTTCAACAGCCCCTCACCTACCAAGCCTACCACTACCAGGACTTCCCACAGCAGAGGCAGCCCTTCTCAGTCCAGGCCCAGGTTCATCGGATGCCACAGATGTCACAGACACCTCAGCTGACCCAGCTGCAGACCAGACAGTCCTACTACACTCCTCCTTCCTTCACCCCACAGCCAAGCCCTTCGTCAGAACATCTGTCATCAGTCTTGGGCCTCACATCCCAGGTACTTGATGAAGGGCCTCTCAACCTCACGGGACTGAGTCAGCTCTCTGAGAGCTTCCTGCACACACCATCTCCTGTTGTACTCTCAGGGCCAGGCACCCCAATGGTGCCTCAGACCAGCACTCCAGCAACAGCCACCTCCACAGTCCCTGGCCCCTTTACATCTGAGACCATGGGCACGCCTCAGAATGACTGAGAAGAGTGCCAGAGACTGAATTGTTACCTGTTCACTTTATCTTTGCTTAAGACACTTTACTTGGGTCATTATGCTTTTTAATAAAGTCATACAGTTTGTTATTAACAAAGGTTATCTTTGCTTCACAAACTTGTTTCATTTTTTTTACTTAATAAAGTGTTGGTGAAAACTTTGAAAAAAGGGTTAAGCCTTTGCGTGCTTGTGGGATTGGTAAGGATAACTGTGGGATGGATAGCTGTGGGATGGGTAAGGATAGCTGTGGGATTGGTAAGGATAGTTGTGGGATGGGTAAGGATAGTTGTGGGATAGATAAACCTCCAGTGCAAGCATAGTGGGACTGTATGGTCCACCCTCTCAGCTGCCACACATATGGCCCTTTATTATCAATAACAATTTATTCATTGATCAACACATTTCAACAAAAACAAAACTCTTTATTAATGCCCTATTCATTGTAGGGCCACTCAACATACATGGCACAATCTCATCAGTGTTATGAGACAGGCTCAAGTAAGCATCCATTAAGCAACTACCATCCTATCTTGCCACTCCACTGCTCCAGCTGGGGAGTTGCACCAGTGTTTCAGGAGGTTGCGCTGCTTCTTACCTTCACGTGAAGCTCTGTTGGGACCTTGCACATCCACAGTGTCTATCAAGTTTTGTCCTTGCCTCCATTTACCAGGCTCCATGTCCCCATTGCCTTGTTGACGGTCCACAAGCCTGTCCTGCAACACTGGGTAGCGGGTGCGCATGAGATTGTGCAGGATGCAGCAAGTTTCCACGATGCTCCTCACAGTCCCTGGGTGATGCTGCATGGTGGTGAGAAGTACCTGGAACCTGTTGGCCAGGATGCCAAAGGCATTCTCCACCATCTGTCTTGCCCTGGACAGCCTGTAGTTGAAGATCCTCTCTTCACGGGTGAGGTATCTTGAAGTGTAGGGCTTCATGAGGTAGGTTCTGAGGGAGAAGGCATCATCACCCATGATGAAGTAGGGCACATCTTGTGTCGTTGGGTAGGGGGTCTGGATCTGTTAAACCCATGATGAGGTTGCGTTCCAATCCTTCCTTGAGGTCACTGGCGTTGTATATCTGGGCATCTGAAGCTGACCCGTTGCCTGAAGCATCGATGTACATGAACTTGTAATCAGCATCAACCATGGCAAAGAGGATGATGATGAAGAAGCCCTTGTAGTTGTAATAATTGGACCCTGAGTTGGCTGGAGCTTTGCAGGCCACGTGCTTGCCATCTATGGCTCCAACAGTGTGGGGAAAGTTCTACCTCTTATACCACTGCTCTGTAACTTTCCTCCAGCCTTCTTCAGTGATGGGACACTGGAGGAGCTCCTCCACGTATTCTTCGATCATGGCCTGCACCACTCCTCTGACCACAATGCTGATGGTGTTGTGTGGCTCCCTCCAGGTATACTGCATGTTTTTGTATGTGGTTCTAGAGGCCAGGTGGCGCAAAGTCAGTGCCATCTTGAGCCCAGGGTCCAGGCTGGGCCGGAAGTTGGTGTTTGCCTTGGTCAACCTGGGTGTCAAGACACTCCACAACTTCATCAAACATGGCTGATGGCATCCTCATGAAGTGCTGGAATGCACAAGGGTCTTCATTCCTCATCTCCACCATCAGTTTGTCATAGAGTCCAAGCTCCACTCTTCTCCCAATCCATCTTCGGACCCAGACAGCTCTTGGACATCTCCTTCTTCTCCTTGCGTAGAAAAGGTGAAACAGTCTGAAGAGGGCTTGGTTCTGGTGTTGAATGATGGCAGCTACCAAAAGGAGTGTGCGATGATCCATGGTGGACATCAATGGATGATGTGGAAGAGCAAGAGCAAGGCTGAAGAGGTCTGCACACCATGGCTGCTGGACTGATCGTGAGATCCAGGTGATTTCCTCCCACTTTTTATAGGAAATGTCGGTTTTCCGCTAGGTGTCCTTCCACATACTCTAGACATCCTCCAGACATCCTAAATATTCGAGATACGTCCCATATACAAACATTTTGTCCCTTTTAATGCTTTATATATGAGATGCATCTGCTTACATTCTTTCTATTGCTGTGCTACTAACGCTGTTTGGACGTTCCGTGTACCTTTCGTTTCCTCCCTCTTTCCATATTCAGCTGGAGCAGATGTGAGTTGAGATGATGGTCAGAGGATGCCGAGAGGATACAGTGGACATTTAACGGATAATAATGGACATAGAACGTTTGTTGGCCGTATGTTTCGCGGATGTAGATCGTATGTGGCGAAAAGTTCATCCGCTCAAAAAGTTTTGTGTAGCTCAAAACTTTTTGAGCGGATGAAATAGCAGTAGACGGATGTTTGACGGATAGAGCGTATGAAAGACGTACGCAGTGAGTACACAATGAAGCATCGCGTTTTCCAACAGATCGCAAGCTTTTTTGTCCGTTTTGCATCCTCTTTGCATCCGTTGGTGCAGTGTGACATGGGTTTAAGGGATCTTGTCACTTCAAGTCTCCCCATCCTTTCATCTCCCCCATCTGTTTTTTTGGGCCTTGCCTACCTACCATCACCAGCTAAACTTCCTGGCTTGGCCTTGCCTCTCTTTTGCTTGTTGTACCATGTGGCCCTACTGGCCAGGGTCTTCTTTCATGTGTGGCCTTCTTTTGAAAATTAGCTTTTGTGCTGATATAGTCTGTCTTACTTTCACATTGGCCTTCTTTCACATTGGCATTCTTTCACATTGGTCTTTTTTCACCTGCTTTCCAAGCCCTTCTTTAGTGGAAGGAAGCCTTGCCCGGCACATGAAACAATTTCCTCATGCAACAAAAGAAGGACCTGGCCAGCAGTGGCACACAAGGCAGTACACATCCGTATATTTATAGCATTCATTTGCCAGCCCTGGGACATTTCCATGGTATTTCCCTCACAAATGATCAGGATAGTGATTCCTTTGGAGGGATGACAACAAAAATCAGTTGGAAGGGGTAGCATTGGCAACAGGTGTGTTTGTAAATGCTGGTGGGACAAAAATTGTTCACGTGACTGTGGTCCATCTCAAGAGTCAGAACTTGGACAACCAGTTGTAAGTTTCCTTGTTCAGCTCTATCTTAATTTTGGACAGTCATTGAATGAATGGTCATTAAGTGAGGATTACCTGTATATATTTAATGTAAATGAATGAAAAAATATCTTCTTTCCAGTCTAGTTACCCATTCTTCTTATCTCTCCCTTTTCTTCTTGTTTTTGGCTCTTTCTGATAGAAGGAAAGGTCATACTAGGTGTATCTGTAAATACCTGTGTATTTCTGTGTCTGTGGTATATTGTTGTATATCTATGTATGTAAAGCTCTTTTGTATGAATCTGAATACACAGCCACCTCAATTTTCTAGGTGAAAAAACTGAAAGAAAAAGCAATGGATGAGATATTTTGGATTGCTTTTAATTGGATTTAGCAATAACCAGTTAGAAGGAAGGGAAAATGCATAAGATTTTTAACCATTTATGTCTCTTTCTCTATATCGGCTCTTGCTTCTGGGGTAGGAAATGTTTTAAATTCAGTGCCTTTTTAAAGTAAAATCTTCATCTTTTGACACTAATTGAAATCATTTAGTATTTATTGGTCTGCTTAGTAACCAAAGTATATTTGATTTTCTGAAAGCATCAAAAAATGAAGATAAGATTATTAACTACATAAAAATCCAGACAAAAATAATGAGAAAAAAAAATCTTTTGCTGAGAGCCAACTATCATTGCTTCCAAGAGAAATCTCTTCATGTTTGCCAGAATTTGCAAAAGTATTGGAAATAAAGCTATATGGAAAAAAATTATGACAGCCACAAAAAAGAAAACAATATCAGCAGTCTTAACTTATCATTTCAGATATTTGAAGTTTAAAAAACAAAATGAAATAAAACAATGAAGGTAAATCATCAAAAATTTGTACTGTATACTTTGAATCAAGAGCTTTATCATTAAATTTTAAAACAATCTTTTCCAAATGTTTCATTATAATGGAAATTCTCTAAATTCCCAACCAAACAACAAGGTACTTTTACTGGCCTGTTGTCTCAATTCATCTAAAAATATGCAGTGGAAATAAATTTATCCTGAATATGTTTTCCTTGGAATACAATAGAGATAGTCCTAAACTTACAAGTATTAATTTAGTGATTGTTTGAAGTTCCAAGACTAAAAAAGATAATCCAACCTTCCTCACACTTACAACCATCCTTGCATTCTCATAGTCATGTGATCAAAATTTGGATGGTTGGCAACCAGTATGTATTTACAGTAGTTGTAATGTTTTTAGGGATCATCCAATCATTGTTTGCAACTATCTCAGTTTGTTCTGACAAAGTCAACGCGGGAAGATTTGCTTAGCAACCAGGGCAACTGCAGTGACTTTCTTAACAATCATGTGGTAAAAAAGGTTATAAAATCAGGTGCTACACATTTAACAATTACTTTACTTAGCAACATAAATGTTGGTCTTAATTATGGTTGTAAGTTGAGGACTAACAAAAATATTTGTCAAAATTATGAAACAATTGGGATTTAATTCTATAAAAATGCTTTGGAGCATGAGCCCTTGTTTGCAACTCTATAAAGAGGGCTCAGAAAGAAAGCAAGAAGAATTGATTTCTCTGCTCAGTAGCTCAGTAAATAGAATGCCCTAGGTTCTTGGAACTCTGAAAGGACTGTTGTTCTTGGGAATACATTTTAACTGACAAGTGTTATTACCTTGAAAAGAATCTTCTGAACATTTCAAATACTAAAAAGTAATAGAGTTCATTATTGCTACTGATGCACTTCTTTACTGAAGGCATGAAGCAAATGTTCTCTTTGCCCCGTTGGATATGGCTCTAGACCTTGAACATCAGGACTGTGAATTGAATCTGATTCTCTTTGATTTAAGTTCATTTCTGCATTTCATGAAACTTTATATTATCTAGGTCTCAATTGCTAGTCTTCCCATCTTTCAATACCCTTTTGTTCTTCAAAAGCTTGCAAATTCATAATTGCTTTGCTATGCTTGGTTGCTATGTGCCGTAACATTAAGTATGGATGTTGGTAGCTGAAAGACTAAGTCCTGGATACTAGCCTAGAAATTTCTTAGTATTTTCAGTCAAGTGCTGTTTTGTTTTATAATTCTGAGACAGGAAGAGGAACAGAGTTGCTATTATCCAAATTTGTAGGATGATTGGTACTGGATAAGCATAGTATCTTGACCAGTAAAACATTAGCCTGTTAATGCTGAATCCATTATGCTCCATTGCAATGAGTCTTAGACTGGCATTTCAAAGGAATGGAAAAGGAGTGTTTAATTGTCTGTCCTCTTTCCAAATTTCCTTCAGGGAAGCAATGTCTGTGAGAGTGATAATGCTAGTGGTGGTCTACTTGATAGGTCATTCCAATAACAGTACTGTTAATATTCATATGCCAGTGGAACTTCCCATTTCTTATAAGCATTGCACATAATCCAAACAGAGTGGGGCTGTGGTATGATACTTTTTTGTCATTTTGACAAAAAACAGCCAGAGCCTATAGATGATAATGCCTTAGATCAGGGGTGTCAAACTCGATTTCATTGAGAGCCGCGTAAGGGTTGTGTTTGATGTTGTGGGGCTGGAGTATGTGGGGTATGTGTGGCCAGGATGGCCATGGCAAGCTTGAAGTCAGTCGTGTTAGGGGTGCCTGTAGTGGCCCGAGCACTCTGCCAGTGAAAATGGGTTCCTGAGCTCCGTTTTTGACTATGATAACCTCCTCAACCCTCTGCCAGCAAAAACGGAGCTCTGTTTTTGGTGGCAGAGGTACCATGTACTAATCCTTCACTGTTTCCAGGGTAGCCCTGTGGGCCACATCTGAGGACCTGTGGGATGAATCCGGTCCCCAGGTCTTGAGTTTGTTACCCCTGCCTTAGATTAATAGGGAGTTCCACATTTTGGATTACAAAGGAAGACATCATATAGTCAAATAGAAACATATACTATATTTCTATTCCTATGAATTAAAATAAAAAATAGAGTGCCAGAGACAGATTTCAAAGTGTTTCATGGCAGCTTTAAAGCTGATATATGTTTTTATGAAGTAAACTTGCATGGATAATTTTATTCTCAACAAAAAGTTCATATATTTGTTAGTACACTATTTTGCTCCAAACATAGCAAACCCTATGAAAAAAGAGAAATGAATTATATATTATTGATAAATGTATATGTTATGAGAAAATAGAATTAAATCTATAGAATGTAAAGGACTCATTTTTTATTTTCTAGTCAGCCACAAAAATAAAGAATTTATAAGAAAAATCATATAGTGGAAAAGCTATCTACAGATGTCTGAAAATTTTATTAATTTCGTCATTATTCGTCATATTAATTTATCATTTCGTCAATCAGCAAATTGTAATTTTTTCATGTATTTAAATGAAATGAATAGATCACCGCTTGCTTTAAAGTAGCAGTTATAAAACATTTTGGTCTTAGAATTCTTTACATTCTGAAATACGTTTGAAGATCACAAAGAATGTTGGCTTATATAGGCTACATTTTTCAATATTTAATGTATCAGAAATTAAAACTGAAAAATTTAAACAGCATCTATTTATTTATTTTACGGACTTCATGAAAGAGTCTCAGGGACTGCTGTTCTAAATTATGAATATATTGAATTATATCTAAAAAATTATTACCTATTTTTAAAATAATTGCCAAAATTCTTATCAAGTTTGGCTTAATGGAAATAATATCAGGGAACAGGATGTTATGCTTTTAAGCTTTCAGTGATTCCATTTTCCACATAGCTATGCTGGTTTGATGCCAGTTCTGCAGAGCAGCTTTAATACTTGTCTGGATTAAATTGTAAAGTTACAGCTATCTGTTTTTGAAAACAGAAACATCATTAGAAATAAAATTATTAAAACGAGTAAACTGGACGTGCATTGCCCTAATGCTGCCAATTATTGAAATATAAATAGAAACATTTGAAAGTAAGATTTTCTGTCTCCTTCTGTAAGCAGAAAACACTGGCAAACATTTTCTACTTCTCAAAATAAAATTTGGATACTCCTCTGTAAACTTGGAAATGCAAGCTGCTACATGAATACTGGCTTTTATTACATATTGAAAGCAAAATTAATAGAATAAGTAAATGTCAGGCCAAGGATATGTTTTAATGGAATTACTGCCAACATTTTGCAAGATACACAGATTTCTTTCATATCTGTATTCCTTTTCTAGTATACATGTAAAACTGAGTGGGAAATGAATTTTTATGAACAATTAAAGTTGAAGAAATAGTTTTTTTTTCTTCTAAACATTTTTTCTTATTTTGTCCCTCTAAATATTTTCATACAAAATTACTGACATGAGAATTATTGGCTTAGAGTAGTGTTTTGCAGAATTCGCAACTTTGAGATGTATGAACTTTAATATGTGGAATTGAAATCTATACATCTTAAAGTTGCTAAGGTTGAGAAACGCTTGAGTTAAAAACTTTGTTTAGCATTGAAAAAAGGTTGCTGATAAAATTTGTACATTAATCTCTAGAGATTGCAAACTTTTTTCCCATGGAAGGCTCTTCTTTATGGCTATTCCTTGGAAGTTTGCCTTCTGGAGAATATGCTCAGGATTCTCTAAAGAAGATTAAAACTTTTGTAGATACTGTTGAGGATAGCGATAATTCTGTTACATTTCAAATTGTAATCTGACAACTCTGACAACTGTAAAAATCTCTACCTGCCCAGTTTTTAGATCCCCACAAATGGTATTATCAATTATCAGAATATTTTTAATAATTTGATTTGTGATTTTAACACTTAAGAAAACTACCCCAGATGTGGGAGTTGGGATACAGTATCTCTACTTGTGAAACTTTAATTGACAAATGATGGGAATTGGTGCAGGGAGTAAATATTTTTCCTTTTCCTTACTTCTCTTTACCTATGCTTGTTGGTTCTGGATTGCTTTAAAAAGGGGGAACAATGATTTTATTCATATTTATTAAAATTCCAAATGAGCCCTAATAATTCTGGCATAGGCACCTCTTAGATCTTCATGTCTCTGCTTGGAAGGTGGTGACTAGGTCTCATGAGATTTTTTTTCCCCAACCAGAGAACATAGGACATAATAATTTCATTATACATTTGTGACATCATTTGGGGTTATTATGACAAGCTTGTTATTATAACTGAATAATAATAAAGTTACAGCTTAAATTCATATTTTGGATAATATTGATGTTTACAGTTGAATGTGAATTGTAATGGAAATAAGTAAACTCTGTTTATTGAACTTTGAATTCTGTTAACACAGTTTTATTAATGAGTTGCAAATATTATTTTAGGATCAGTAGCCATTTACAGTTCATTTACATGTAAGATTTCCTGACATATACAATATCTTCTCTTTTTACTTAACCTAAGTGGATCAGCAATGATCAGGTATCATTTAGCTTTAAAATATGTTTCTGATAATTTTCATGAACATCATTAAATTTAATGTTTAGATAATATTACTTTGGGATTTTAATTTCAATTACAGGAGCTCTTGGAAATAGTTGCTTGGTAACTCATATACTTTTTTTTTGAAGCAAGTTAATTTGTGATGATAAAGTATGTAATCAGATATTAGTGTTAGCTCCGAGATAAGCAAATTTTTGAAAGGTAGACTGTAAATGGAGTCCATCACTTTTCCTTTTAAGATGTTGCTGTAATGTTCCATGCTATTTTGTACATGTAGCCATCAAGATGAAATTGAATAAAGACATCCATCTTTCACTCCCTGCTTGATTTATATTGAAATAGTGCTATATAACCCAATCCAGTCTTTTCTTTCTCCCTGGATAGTTTAATTGAACCTGTGAATATCAACATGAAGATTTTTCAGCGAATCTAAAGGGTATGGATGCATTAGCTATTTACTGTTTACTAGAATATGTAAAGAATAGGAGCTGGGGCTTTCAGCACATAATTGTGGCTTCCATCTTGATTTTTATGACTCTCCTACAGACAGTCCTGTTATCTCCTCACTCCTCCTCTTCTTAAATTATATCCTGAATTTTATCTCAGAGATCAAAGCAGTTTATATGGCAATGCTGCCAGGTAGATTAGATTGAAAGACAATGGCTGATCCAGGAGCACTCTGTAAACATCTGTGGCTATGAAGGGATTTTAACCTGAATCTCCCTGCTGTTAATCTCTTACCAACATATTGCATAGGCTCTTATTACTTCTGTTGTTTCCAGCTACTCACAATGGTTTTAACCTGTTGCATGCTCATACTGATATTTTGTTTTTTAACTAATTGTATCCTTGTTTGCGATTATCTATTAATAAAAAGCAACAGAATAATGGATTTAGTAAAAAAAAATATTAATTTGAAATAAAGTTCTATATATAGATAGTCCTTGACTTATAACCATTCCTTTAGCAATCATTCAAAATTACCACAACACTGAAAAAAGTGACTTATGACCAGTCCTTGCATTTAAAACCGTTGCAGCTCCCCATAATCATATGATCAAAATTTGGGCACTTGGCAATTGCATGCATTTACAATGGTTGCAGGATCCTGGGGTAATGTGACCTTGTCAGCTAGCTTCTGACAAGCAAAGTCAATGGGGGAAGCCAGATATACTTAATGATTGTGTTATTCACTTAACAACAGCAGTGATTCACTTAACAATGGTGACAAATAGGTTGTAAAATCAAGTGCAACTTACTTAAATAATTACCTTGTTAGCAATAGAAATTCTGGTCCCAATTGTGGTAGTAACTCAAGGACCACTCATAGACTTTCCAGTTCCCATTACAGCCAAGCATATTATATGTATCTCTATGCATTTATGGCACATTAAGGAGGGGAAAAATCATTGAGATCATTGACAGGGTTTTATAGTTGACAGGTTTTGATCTTAACAGGGTTTCTGAAATGCAATTACCTTGTGTGAATAAAAATATTTTAGGATTACATTTTGCATGGCTGTTTTTATTGTAGTAAAGTATGTTAAAATAGATTTTGTCTACTTATTTGGACATATTTTTACTCAAGGGTTCAAGTAGACCCACAATTGACTAAAAGGTTTGAGTGTTGAGATTCTTTCAAAAACTTGCTGTGAGGTTAAAATTTTAATAGCACTATTATATGCATTTAATTTCAATAAAATTAAATGAGATTTATATTATATCATCCCTATTTGCCTATCTAATTTTAAAGTTCACAATCTCTAGCAAGTTGCTCAGATACAGCATGTAGATTAAAAAATTGCTTTTCTTAACTTAAACAGTGCTACTCAGCCCAAAGGTCACAACTATTGGTAGCCACAAATCCCACCTGTAAGATAGAAATTAAAGGGGCAATGGAAAAAGAAAAACATTTGAATCTCTTTCTAAGGTTTAAAGAGGTTAGGAAATTCCTAACTTTTAAATTTGTAGTGAAAAGAATTTTACCTTCTCTTGGTTATCATCATCAATTTCATAGAGTATTTTTCAAAACATTTTATATCCAAGATGTAATGTTCTCAGAACTTCCTGAAAACTATTGAGCCACTAGTGAACAACTCAATTAGTGTTGCCAGGAGGAAGGAGAGAATGTTCTGGAATTTTCTGGAGACTTTTGGTTTTGCATGTATACATTCTTAAAGAGAGAGGCAGGAGAGCGAGCAAGAATTCTATTGAGTTTTTTTGTAAGTTGTTTTGACATGATTTTAATCCTGAAAGGTGGGTTATAAGTAATTGCAATAAGTAAATAATAACTCAAAGAGTTTAAGAAAGAAATCCAGTGATTCCTTGTATTCCACAACTAGCTATCCTACTGAGGTATTTTTAATAATTTTAATTTTATCCCATGGGTAGTCCAATTTCATCTTTCATTTTTCTTTAAATTCTGCTTTGTTCTATTAAGCTTACTTTTGCTTTGAAGTGAAAGATTGAATACACCATGGGAAGTTGGCATTTACACTTTTGGAAAAGCAAGAAACACAAACAGCTATTGTCTGTTTAGAATTGCTCTTTGCTTGGGGCAACAATGAATAATAGCTTCAGAAAACTGGATAACTGCCATTTTTAAATAGAATACATTTGATGCATTTATTTCATGTTTGGGAAGTGAGGATCTTGAGGTTGCCTAAAGCAATGAAGATTCCCTGTGGATCAGTCCCCCCACCTTTTAAAAAAAAATATATCTTAGGAATGAATAACTTAACAAGAGAAGGTAAGGAGATCTGTGCATGCATTTTTGTTTCTGACGTTGGAGTTCACTTAATCACCTGCCAAGCTCAAAACTGGATTCAAAATATTAAAAGACTGCTTCTGTTAGAAAGTAGGTAATGTAGACATTCCCAGGACTCTGTTGCCTCACTGCCTTTAAAAAAAAAAAAATCAGAAACATACTTTTCTAAAGAACAAACTCATCTTTATAGCTGATGAAAGCAGGACAGCCTTCATTCTGTTTGATTTATAAATTTATAAAAGGGGAGACCAAAAAATAAAAAACTTGAAGTTCAGATATTAGTTATATTTCTCACATTGTGAGACTTTATACACATTAGAAAGGAAACTAATCTTTGTAAGGAATCATTTTCTATTTCTTTGTCTTCATGTATTTCATCGTGTTCTGTTTATCAAAACTTGCTCAAGGGCAAGCCTAATTAATTTCCTTCGGGTTTTGGATGTGAACTCTGTAATGAATACAGAGAGTTACAGAAAATACTATATATTCTGTTTAGCCATTTAGTGTTTATTGAAAAATATTCAGATCAAAATATTTTTAATTTGAAAATATAGACTATCCTAGTCATGACAGAAATATTTCACACACTCCTTTATTGTATTTTTCAATAACATTGAACAGTTGTTTGCTAAGACTGGAACTTGCCATATATACTAGCCATTTTCTTTTATATATATTCTGTTTCTTAATCTAATGCAATATTTATTTTAGACGTACATTGAAGCTTTTGTTTACTTATAACATCCCAAATCTATTTTCAGTATAAACATTCCCAAATTAATTTATATTAAATTTTGAACTAGAATAAAATCCAACCGTTTTCTCCATAACAGCAGCTAAATCTTATGAACGTTACAAAATTCATTACTGAAATTGTTATGAATTGTTTAAAAAGTACTAAGGACTCAGAACACTAAATCACCCAATATCTAAGTTACTCAACTTGGTGACTGGTGATCCTCAAAAGCAATGTGAAAATGAGTCAGGAAAGTCTTTTGTTCTTTCTGTCTGTTCAGAAATGTAAATGCTGAGACCAAGGAGTGATATTTATTACCCTGCTGTGAGCTTCCATAGATCCCTCATTCACTAAAATTATCTTGCTTTCTCTACAAAAAAAATAAGATAAATAAATAAATAGATAGATAGATAGATAGATAGATAGATAGATAGATAGATAGATAGATAGATAGATAAATAAGACCAAGTTTTATGAACTTTATTTTCTGCTGAAGAGAAGGGAAACTAACAGAATGTTGTCAGTTTCAACCAATTTCAGAAGAAAATTGATGAGGCTTGATCTCTTTTCAATAGGAAAATGGCTTGCACCCAAACACCATTGGAGGTTAACAATGTGAATTGAAGCAAGCTTCAGGGTGCTTTGTATGGCAGGGAGCTGTCTAGCCTTGGGGCGTGGGATTATTTTGCTTGGGATGAAGATTTAGAGCACAGAGAGAGTTAGCTGCTTCCAGAGGGTAAGGCTGACAGGTTCATTCCTGGAGTGTTTGGCCAAGGGAGATATGGCAGGGAGTGTTAGGCAGGTCATCCCAAGGAAAGAAACCTCCAGTCCTTCTTTGGAAATAACCATTTCTGGATTGTTAAACCTATTCTGGGAACTTGGTGATCAGATCTCTGGCACTATTGGCCTCAAGGTGCAGATATTAATGTCAGATCTGTTTTCAATAAGTTCATCTTCTTCCATTATTTAGTGTTGGATGAGGCATGCATTACTGAAACCTGGCTGAACTTTGGTAACAAAGTCATCATGTTGGGAATTGTCCTAGTCAGCCTTGATATTATGGCTGGGGACGGAGGTGGGTTTGTTTGTAAGAAAGACTGACTATGACCAGAAAAAATCTTTGGAGATACTGAGTATGTGTGCCTATTTGTATTGTGGGCTGCAGAAACAAGATAGGGATTTTGTATGTATATTGATGATTCCTTGAGTTGTTTGATCTAGTTTTGGGGTTGGCGGTGGAGTACCTACACCTTTTGGTGTTGATAACATTAATCTACTAATCCCTGGGGTGGTTTGGTTAAAGCTTGAGAGTTCATATTCTCCATGACTATTATAGTCCAAGTTATCTTGGATCCAGTACAGGTGAGTGGTTGTATTTGAATATTGTTTTGTCTCCGAGAAAACATTGAATATTCTGGAGATGGAGGATGTTTCCATCATACTGTTGCCATGCTCAGATCACACCCTGGTCTAATTGCAGTTGTTAGCAACTAGCCTGAGATTGTCAGTGCCTTATGGCATGAGAAAGAGATGCCAACATCCCTGAAAGAGGCTGTGGTATATCCCTTGCGAAGAGTCCATCTTTGAATCCAGTAGAGTTAGATAAATATCAAGTTGTTTTCAACCTTTCTCTGCAAGGAAAGTTGTTAAAATTCAGTGAAAGCTTAACTTCACAGCAACCTCTGTGATCATATTAAGAGCAACTGTGTTCTCTTCGCAGATGATGTAAAGCTATTCAACACCACAGAAAATATTACTACCTTCCAAAAAGACTTCGACTATGTATCAGAATGGTCAATCAAATGGCAACTTCAAATTTCAACAAATAAATGCTCTGTCTTACATATCAGAAAATAAAAGCTGAATAGTCAAGACCTTGTTGATCCAAACTCTATCAAGGACCTTGGAGTACTCATCTCTAATGATCTAAGTGCTAGAGCCCACTGTAACTACATAGCTAAAAAGGCATCAAGAGTTGTTAATCTAATCCTACATAGCTTCTTTTCTGGTAATATCACACTACTAACTAGAGCATACAAAACATTTGCTAGATCTATACTTGAATACAGCTCATCACTCTGGAACCTACATTATGTATCTGATATTAACACAGTTGAGAAAGTCCAGAAATATTTCACAAGAAGAGTTCTCCATTCCTCTACTTATTGCAGAATACCTTATGCCCCCAAACTTGAAACTCTAAACCTAGAAAACCAAGAACTAGGCCACCTTCAGTCTGATCTAAATATAGGATATAAAATCATGCATTGCAATGTCCTACCTATAAATGAATGCTTCAGCTTCAACCATAACAATACAAGAGCACACAATAGATACAAACTCAAAGTTAACCACATCAAACTTGATTGCAGGAAATACGACTTCAGCAACAGAGTGGTCTGTTGTTTGGAATATTCAACCTGACTCTGTGATTTCTTCCCCAAACCCCAAAAACTTTAACCTTAGACTGTCTACTATTGACCTTACTCCTTTCCTAAGAGGCCTGTAGGGGGAGTGCATAAGCACACCAATCGTGCCTACCATGCCTGTCCTATTGTTTCTTTTTTATTTTTCTTATACGTATTCATTTCATCTATTCATAACTATGTTTATACTTGTACCTGTTATCTTGTAAACGATTGACAAATCAAATAAATAAAAATAAATAAAATAAATAAAACCTAGAAAAGTGGATTATCTGGTCCCCTTTCATTCAGAATTCAGGCATAGTTTGGGAATAGAGTTTCTCTCCTGGAGGATCTGCATCAGGATCTGGATAGGAAATCATGGCCTTGTGATTATCTTGATATCTTTTTTAACATCGTCCGTACATTATTTTGGATTACTGGTGAAGATTGGGGTTTGGAAGTTGGTGGGAGATGTAAATTGGCATGGTGGTCACTGTGGAATACTGTAGACATCAGTTTTGTATCATTTTAGTTTTCATCTTTCATGAAGCCATTGGGGAAGTTCATTAGATGACTTCAGATGTAGTATCATCAGTAAGATGATGGCATACAATTTTACATTACCAAGATGCTACCAACTCTCTTTCCTGATGCCTGGAAACTTTCAGAGTCTGTTGGGGAGAGAGAGAGCACACTGAAGTTGAATCTTGGTGATTCAGAGTTGCTGCTGATATATTGAAGTTCTTGGGCACCTCCTTATGGGCATGTATTAACTATCAGGAAGCAGGTTTGCAACAAGGTGATCCTTCTGGATTCATGGCTCCTATTGGATAGCAGGTAGAAGCCATAGCCAGAGGGAATTGCACCCAGCTCCAAATGGTGCACCAATTGCAAACTTACTGCAATTCATGCCCTATCCTCAATTGTCTAAACTACTATAATTTGCTTGAGTTGCCCTAAAAGAATATTTAGAAATTTCAGTTAATTCAAAATGTAGTGGCCTGCATATTTTGGGGATCCCAGTCTCGGGAGCACATTATCCCATTTGTTGATCTTGCCTTGGTAATTCCTTGAAGTTATTCTTCTTATCCTTTGGGCTTTTTGTTGGAATATGGGAAACAAGAGATGTTAGCAACTGCTAGAGAGCAATTGCTGCATCATAAAGAAACAAGGTTCTGACATGCTTTTCAATGATTTTATGATTGAAATAAATGCAAAAAGCCCACACACCATTTTACAATTCAATGACTTTTTCTTCTCAGTTGATTATTTTCCTTGAAATGAAATTTACTTTCCATTAGTTTGAAAGTGAAGTGGATGAAAAAGTAAAAATATAAATGATTACACACACACACGCATACTCCCCTCATACATACTCCCCACTTAAAGGTAGTTGAACCAGAGTGTATCTTGAATGGTAATAATGTTATGGGGAAAATACTCTAAGACTCCGTCATTGGAAAATACCTAAAATTTGAAGCAAGACTTTTGTCAGCCTCATGCCAGACACAGCAATATATGCTGACTCTCAAGATACATAATTCTACATTTAGGAAATAGTTAATTACCTGAAATTTTGCAGATGTGACAGGGCTACATTTGTTTATTTGCTACAGATAACAAAACCATATGCACAGAAGATCTACTTATTTGAACTACAGTATACTAAAGTCAAAGTCTATACAGAGATCTGTTTTTTTCCATATCTTTTTAAGTCAATTAAAACATTGCTGTTGTCTTAACTCTGTTTTGAAATTCAGAGGCACCTGATCTATGTTGTTCTGCCTGGTCCTGGGAACTGCTTGCTGATTTCATTGCTTAGAACAGGCAGGGGTGTCAAACTCGATTTCATTGAGAGCCACATCAGGATTATATTTGACCTCAGTGGGTTGGGGGGACATGGCCAGAGTGGGCTGGCCAGGGTGGGCATTGCCAGCTCAACATCACTCGTGTTGGGGGTACCTGTGGTGGCCAAGTGGACTTCCCTCAAACCCTCCCTCTTTCTCATTATAATCTTCCTTCCTTCCTTTTTTTTGTTCCCTCTTCATTCTCCTTCCTTCTCCTATTTCCTTATTTCTCCTTCCTTGTTCTCTTCCCTCTCCCCTTTTTTCCTTTCTGTACCTTCTTGCATGCTAAAATGCAAAAAGGGAAATATTTCTCTTTTATTTGTTTTTAGTTTGTTTTGCTAGCCCTCTCCAAGTGAAAATGGAGCCTGGAGAGCAGAGCCTGGAGGGGGGGGGGGCATGCACGGCCCTCATGAGCTCCATTTTTGCTGGCAGAGGCACCACGAGCAGTCCTATGCTCTTTCCAGGGCAGCCTCATGGGCCAGATCTAAGCACCCTGTGGGATGCATCCAGCCTGCAGTTTAACACCTCTGGCTTAGAACATTGTTCAACATTTCAAGTATAATATTTATTGATGTACTATTTATCAGGCAATCCATTTCCAGCCAGCTTACTTTACAGTATGTATCTTGACATAAAATTAATAAAATAAAAGTAATATATAATATAAAACAACAAATATATAACATAAATGGCTTAACATAGGATGGCTTCAAGATTATTGTTCTTTTGTCTAAGAATGGATTGCAAATTTTCATCCTCCCCTACTCTGCTTAATATCAGGTGGTGTGTAATTGTTTTCCAAACTTTAGACTTATTAGAGGCTCACTGTTATTGAACATTTCCTTTTCTGGTGGAAAAATGATATTTAATTTTTGCTTTTGTTTTTAGTGGTATGGTATTAAAGAGCTCTGGGATGTATATCAGGCTGTTTACTCTCTGTTCTGAGTCATAGTACAGTCAGTGGCATTTATAGTAAAGCACAATGGGATCAAAATAAAATGTGTATCATCTTATAATCAGACAAATGTCATCCATGCTTACTTGTAGGCCGAAATCATCAAGCTATTTGCATGACACAATAACAAATCTCTTTAAATGTTATGATTCAGAAGAGAGATATCAATGTGCTATAATAATTGATCCTGAGAAGAGGAAATTAAAGGGCTATATTTGGTCTGGAGGAATCCAGTTTATAGTCAACTTTTATTCATAGGACCTTATTTAATGACTTTGAGATTACAGCTGTTTATCAGCCTGATCTATATCACAAGTGCATTTGGGAAACATGAAAAAAAAAGATTAGTACAGGTACTACTTGACTTATGACCACAAATGAGCCCAAAATTTTCATTGTTAAACAAGGCAGTGATTGTGAGTTTTATTCCATTTTACAATCTTTCTTGTTAAGTGAATCACTACAATTGTTAAGTTAGTAACATGTTGTTAAATGAATCTGGCTTATCCATCAACTTTGTTTGTCAGAAGGTTATCATTGTGTAATCAGAAATTTACATGACCTCAGGACACTGCAGTTGTTATTAATACATGCCAGTTGCCAAATTTTGATAACATGACCAGGATGATACTACAACAATCATAAGTGTGAAAAAACAGAAGTCACTTTTTTCAGTGTTGTTATAACATTTGAACAGCCATTAAACAAATGTTTGTAAATCAAAGACTACTTGTATGGACATTGCCTTGATCTCCTGGAGGAAGGGCAGATATACACCTTCTCAATATATAATAAATATATTGTATAAATGTTCTGTATAAATATAGTAGACTCCAAATAGCTCATTCTGATTGGTTACTAAAAAACTAATGGGGATAGGTTCAAAAGGAACCAATCCCTGAAGCCGCACAAAGGCGGCAAAATCAAATGAATGTCAAGCCGCTACAAGCTGGCAGACAGAAAAGTATAAAAGGGCTGTCGCAGCTTGAGCCAATGTTCCGTTTTGCAACTGTACTTGAAATAAAGACTTTGTTGTTGGAACCCGGTCTACCTCGCGTTTTTCCGGACAGAACACTGGTGACGAGGATGGGATCGTCCTAAACGCGAGACTGAGCACGCGGTGACAGACAAGCCAGACAAAGAGAAATGGCTGGAAACAATGCGCCACCCGCACCCTTCAACCCCAATGAAGAAGATTGGGAATCTTACGTAGACCGTTTCCAAATGTACCTAGAGAGCAATGAGATGGAGGAAATCTCAGATCAGCGAAAAAGAGCTGTTTTTTTGACACACTGTGGGCCCGCGATTTTTAAAATGGCCAAGGCTTTGGCAAAGCCCCGAGTTGTCAAACAATTGACGTGGACCGAGCTCCAAAGAACATTAAAGGCCCATTATGTACCGGTGGTGTCAAATCTAATAAAGCGGCACGAGTTTTATCGGAGAGACCAGAAAGAAGGCGAAACCATCACTGATTTTGTAGCCGCCCTACGCCAAATAGGAGGAGCATGCGAGTTTCTCAACTTAGATGAAGCGTTGCGGGATCGAGTGATATTGGGGTTAAGAGACTCAACTATACAGAGCAAGCTACTGAACAAACCCAACATATCAGTAGCCAAAGCTATTGCAGAAGCCTCGGCTGCCGAAGCCGCAAAAAAATCGGCAGATAAGATGAAACAAATGAATGCAAGCAACAATGAAATAAGCCCGGCCAGAGGAAAAAAACAATCTACCACAACCACTCATTATGAAGAACTCGAGGAGACGTCAGAATCCGGGGAAGAAGACCTGATCCAAGAATTCCAGGACGTCTTCGATGGCTCCCTAGGCAGGTATCGGGGGACCCCCATTTCTTTTAGTCTAGACCCACAGATAACCCCTAAAAGGCTAAAGGCCAGACGGGTTCCTTTTGCTTTAAAAGCAAAAATAGAGGAACAACTAAATAAATTAATAGATCAAGGGGTTTTAGAACCGGTCGACCACGCTAGAGGGGAAACACCAATTGTGACACCAATTAAGCCAGACGGGTCAGTTCGAATCTGTGGCGACTACAAGGCTACCCTGAACCACGCGCTGCAACAGAGCGCGTACCCGGTGCCAGTTGTGCAACACCTACTGCACTCTCTTGGGGGAGGAAAAGTTTTCGCTAAACTAGACCTAGCACAAGCATACCAACAGCTCCCAGCAGACCCCTTAACGGCGGAAGCACAAACAATAGTGACTCACAAAGGGGCATTCAAATGTAACAGAGTCCAATTTGGAGTAAGCGTAGCCCCAGGCGTTTTCCAGAGCCTCATGGAACGCCTGTTAAATGGCATAAAAGGGGTCATGCCATACTTTGACGACGTTCTAATTTCAGCCAAAGATGCAACACAGCTTAAAAAAAGACTCAAAGAGGTCCTAAATAAATTCAGAGAATCTGGCCTTAAAGTAAAGAAAGAAAAGTGCTGCCTAATGACTGATCACGTCGAGTTTTTAGGATATTTAATTGATGGAGAGGGCATACATCCCACCGAAAAAAAAGTCAGAGCTATAAAAGACGCACCAGAACCAAGGAATAAAACTGAGCTGCAGGCATTTTTGGGACTGATAAACTTTTATAATGTGTTCCTACCCCAAAAAGCCACAATAGCGGAACCATTGCATCAATTACTGTACAAGAAAACAGTTTGGACATGGGGGCTTAGAGAAAAAAAAGCTTTCCAAGGAATAAAAAACTTATTAACATCAAACACCGTTCTTATCCAGTTTAGCAACACACTGCCATTGACGGTGACCTGCGACGCCTCGCCATTCAGAGTCGGTGCCATCCTGAGCCACCAATTGCCTGATGGGAGAGAGGCACCCGTCACATACTATTCAAAGACCCTGTCCAAAACTGAGCGTAATTACAGTCAGTTGGACAGAGAAGCTCTAGCAATTGTCACCGGAGTGAAACGCTTCCACGAGTACCTATATGGAAGAACTTTTCAAATCGTAACAGACCACAAACCGCTAGTAGGAATTTTGGCGGGAAACAAGCCCACACCGAATATTCTGTCCCCACGAATGACTAGATGGTCAGAGTTCCTAGCAGCCTATTCCTATATTCTGACACATCGCCCAGGGAAACAAATTTTCCATGCAGACGCTTTGAGCAGAGCACCATTGCCATCCACAGAGGAAGACCCGGCACCAACGATGACAGCATTGCAGATAGAGATTTGCCCCGATCTACCCATATCTGCAAATGATGTCACCCATAAGAGACTGGGAAACCCCAAGAGGCCCCTGGTCATGAATCCACATCGATTTTGCGGGTCCTACCAAGGGGCATACGTTCCTGATTGTCGTGGATGCATACTCTAATTGGCTGGAGGTAAAAATTATGCAATCAACGACAACAGAAACCGTTATAAAACAACTCGACAAACTATTTGTAACCCATGGCCTACCGGACATCCTAGTGTCCGACAACGGGCCACAATTAACCAGTCTCCAATTCGAGCAATACCTAGCCTCCCTAGGTATAAGACATGCCCTAACCGCGCTGGCCCACCCGGCTGCAAACAGTAGGGCAGAGAGAATGGTCAGGTTTACCAAGGAGGGTTTAGAAAAAAATGGACACTGGGGATGTCCAAAATAAAATAAATTGATTACTCACTCTCCAACATATCACACCCAGTACTACAACCAACAAAACCCCATCAGAATTACTGATGGGAAGGAAACTAAGGTCGCATCTAGACAGATTGCACCCAAATTTCACACCAGAAACCCCCCCCCCGACTCCTCCACTTGATTCAGGACCTTTGCAGTAGGCGACTTAGTTTATGCAAAAAATTTTACCGGGGATCCATTATGGCTACCCGGACAAATTACACAAATAATAGGCCCCAAATCCTACCGACTAACGGTAGATGACGGCAGGGAATGGAAGCGGCACATAGACCAGCTTCGCTCCCGAAACATAGAACGAAATGCAAACACACAACCACACATAGAAAAACACGACGAAATTCAAACCAAGGGGGGGGGGAATGCGAGAAATCAATAAAGAACCATTTAAATTAAACTCCAAAAATAATAACAATCAAAAAGAGCAAATAAAACACTCACTGTTTGAAGAAAGTTGCGAGAAGAGTCCATCTGAAGGGGCCAGCTAGGCCAGCTCGACCTGCCCTGGAGGAAACGGGAGGGAGCGGCAAAACCACCGGCCTAAGAAACTCAGGCGGCAGTAAAATGGCTGACTCACCCTTCCAGATGGTTCCATAGAGAAGGACTGAAGACACAGCAACCCCATCCGAACCGGTCGAAGTCTCCAACAATAATGAACCGCACAAGTCCAGTCGAGTCAAGAGAAGCCCCACCTACCTGCGTGACTACGTCACCACGTAGGACTGAACTAAGAGGGGAGGGGTGTTCTGTATAAATATAGGAGACTCCAAATAACTCATTCTGATTGGTTACTAAAAAACTAATGGGGATAGGTTCAAAAGGAACCAATCCTCGAAGCCGCACAAAGGTGGCAAAATCAAATGAATGTCATTGGCTACAAGCCGGCAGACAGAAAAGTATAAAAGGGCTGTCGCGGCTTGAGCCAATGTTCCATTTTGCAACTGTTCTTGAAATAAAGACTTTGTTGTTGGAACCCGGTCTACCTCGCGTTTTTCCGGACTGAACAGTGTAATCAGAAATTTACATGACCTCAGGACACCGCAGTTGTTATTAATACATGCCAGTTGCCAAATTTTGATAACATGACCAGGATGATACTACAACAATCATAAGTGTGAAAAAAGAGAAGTAACTTTTTTCAGTGTTGTTATAACATTTGAACAGCCATTAAACGAATGTTTGTAAATCAAAGACTACTTGTATGGACATTGCCTTGATCTCCTGGAGGAAGGGCAGATATACACCTTCTCAATATATTATAAAATACCTAATCCTAATCTCGCAGTTTACTTCTCACAACAGTCACATTATAAGTATTTACCAAATTTCAAGGCTTATAATTATATGGCTATTCATATTGTTTTAATGATTTCTGCCTTACGAATTTATTTGGACAATTTGGATAGTGGTTAACTCAGACACTGAATCCGAAGTTATGTAGGTTTGGGTCTAGTTTGTACTTGGATGTAGAATGTCCAGGAAATCTAGGATGGGAGAAGTCTTCAAAAAGACTGTAAAAATCTCAAACCTATCTTGATATCCAACTTTCATATAATGAAAGAAAGCAGTGGCAACTATTTCTGTACTACTGCCTTAAAAATTCCATCTTAATGAAATCTCCAAGGGTTTCCATGCTTGATTTTGTCTAGTACTGGAAGCATTTTTATATGAGGTCCCATCAGTTCTGGCTAGACAATTGAGTCAAGTACAAGAAGATTGTCCAAATATCCAGGCTTGTCCAGATGAGCAAAGTTCATTGAGCTTGCACAACATATCTAGAGTGAAAAATGGGGCCACTTAAGCCACTCAATGAGAAATAAATACATAAAAACGTAGCTGATAAAAATTCACATCTTCCTTTAATATTACTCCTCAGATTACTGGAAATCAACAAGATGAGCTTCATATGTTTTGTTTAGAAAGGCAAAGATGATCTAGCATACATCTAGTAGAGTGACACTCAAGGTTGAAACAGCAACTGAAGGATACCATTTATTCAAAAGAAAGAAGAGCAGCAGAAAGACAAAAAGAACTGCATTGTATATAAAGAATAAACTTTTTTACTTGAGAATCCAAATTAATGAATTTGACAGTATTGTGGTGAGTAACTGCATTAAAATAAACCAAAGAACCCTTAAAGTAATAATATTATTGGTAAGTAATACTATTATCACTAATACTATTATCACTCTCTCTCAATCAAGGAAAAAACATGAATGAGGCCTTTGAAACCAAATTACAGATCTATCAAATAAGTACATAGCTATAGTAATGGGAGGTTTTCATTATATCACTGTTGGTTGAGAGACAATATGGTCCTTCCTGATTTGTCTTGCTGACAATTTATCTTTTTCGCAATTGCTAAAGGAAGGGAGGCCCAAGAGAATTGGGTATCCTTATATAAACAATAGCAGTGTCAACAAATAGAAGACTTAATTGAGGAAGAGGAACATGATTTTTGAGAGATGGATATATATGAAAATACTAAAGCCATGTGTAATTGAATGCACATTTTTGACTTGATTTGAATGTCATAGGAATAGAGGGGATGGAAATTCCTAAAAAAAGAGATATTAAAAATACAATCTGTTTACATATAGTGTATAGATCATTCATAGACAATGATTCCTTCAGTGTAGAATTAATTATTGAATTTTCCTGTAAAAATATAAGTACACATTGGATGTTAAACTGGTATATAAATCAATCATCCTAAAGCCAACATTTGGATGGGATGATCTGATCCTTGTAACTTCATAATAAGAAAAACATTGTTTGTAGCCTTCTGCTCACACAATTTGTGAGGAGACTGACAGATTCACTGTTTGCTATAAAGAGATATCAAAGGAGAAAGGCATTTCTCAAGAATGTTGATTGCATAAAATGCAGTGATAGGTAATTGATTGATGCAACCCAGTCAGTTTATAGATAGTGGCTTTGTATGAGCAAAATATATAAAAGTAAATTCCTGAATGACAGTTCCCTTAGGCCAAGGAGGAATTTCCATGCTGGTTGCTGCACTTAAGCCCCCAGTCAAACTATGAGTGATGGTGGGTGGGGGTAGCACTACCGAACTACTGTGACTCTTTGTGAACTATCTAAGAAAAAAGTGAAACTAACAAGCAAGGTGGTCTCCAGGGCAAAATTTACAGGGTATGATAAATGGAAGGCAGACAGGTTGTGCTGTTTTATCTCTGAAAACTAAACAGTATAAATGGAAGCCCAATAGAAGTCATTTGCTTCCCTTGCCAATAGAACTTTGCTAAGGTGGCATAAGAAGGTTGGATGCTGCTTAATTTAATGTCTGTTGTGTCACAGAAGACATACATCACATTCATTTTTTTCTGCATTAGATGCTAACAGGTTGCTTAGCAACCTAATTCTGCCCACTTTAATTATTGCCTTAACACTTTGAAACTGATAAAGAGAACTGACTTTTGAAGATAATTTTCTGAAATAGCCTTTTCTTACAGGCCCAACGGATGCAAAACGTTTGTAAAAAGGACACCGTGGATGAGAAAAATGTTCCATCCGTTGTTATCCACTCTCAAAAGGGCGAAAATTTGCATAACCAGAGTGGATAACACGGAAAGGAACGGACGGGGGAAGTACGCAGAGCGGATGGAAAGCGGATGCGGAATGGAAGCCCAGCGGATGGAAGCGGATAAGAGCGGATGGCACATCCGCAAGGCTTCCGGGGGACCTCAGCAAAGTGGACGCGGAATGGATGAAGCGGATGCAGAGCGGACGCAGAACGGATGAAGCGGATGCACAGCGGATGCACAGCGGATGAAGCGGATGCAGAGCGGAAGCCTAGCGGATGCCTAGCGGATGCCTAGCGTTAATTGTGCATGCGGGGAGGATGCATTGCGTAAGCCCCGCAGATATAAAGGGAAGCAGCTCGGAAGCAGGTCACCATTCAGAGGAAAGACCTGCTGCCGGACACATTGACTGCCTTGCCTGCCCTGCCTGCATGTCTGCCTGAAAGCCTAGCTGCCAGCCTCCCTGCCGGCCTTGCTGCCAGCCTGCCTGCCAGCCTTGCTGCCAGCCTGCCTGCCAGCCTTGCTGCCAGCCTCCCTGCCAGCCTTGCTGTCTGCATTCCTGCCAGCCGCCAGCCTCCCTGCCAGCCTTGCTGTCTGCATTCCTGCCAGCCTGCCTGCCAGCCTTGCTGCCAGCCTGCCTGCCAGCCTCCCTGCAAGCCAGCCTTCCTGCCAGCCTTCCTGCAAGCCTTGGTGCCAGCCTTCATGCCAGTCTTGGTGCCTGTCTGCCTGCCAGCCTTCCTTCCAGCCTTCCTGCCAGCCTTGGTGCCTGCCTTCCTGCCAGCCTTCCTGCCAGCCTTGGTGCATGCCTTCCTGCAAGCCTTGGTGCCTGCCTGCCTGTAAGCCTTGGTACCTGCCTGCCAGCCTTGGTGCATGACTGCCTGCCAGCCTTCCTGCCAGCCTTGGTGCCTGCCTTCCTGCCAGCCTTCCTGCCAGCCTTGGTTCCTGCCAGCCTCCCTGCCAGCCAACAACCCCACAACCATGGGGAAGAACAGAAAGCCTCAGCCATCTGCTGCCAGCCCTGGCAAGAGGGACAGGGCCACCATCCCACCCCCTGGCCCTCACTCTGCTTCTGCTGGGGCTTCTGTAGCATGGGCTCGCTCTTCTGGGGCTGGAGCTTCTGCTGCTTCTGCTTCTGGAGGAGCTGATGATGCTGCTTCTGGCGGTGGTGCTTCTGCTAGTGCTCACTCTGCTGATGCTGCACCCCAATGGCACTTCAGACAAGCACTCCAGCACCAGCCACCTCCACAGCACCTGGTCCCTTCACCTCTGAGACTGAGCACACCTCCGAGTGACCAAGAGGAGTGCCAGAGACTGGCTGGCTGGCTACCTGTGGATTTATTTGGACACTTGACTTGGGTCATTTTTCTTTTATAGGTTGTTGTTAATAAAGTCTATTTTTGATTCACACACTTGCTTCATTTCTTTTTTTTAACAAAGTCTTGCTGGAAACTTTTAGAAATGGTTTAAGCCTTTGCATGCTTGTGGGATGGGTTAAGATAGCAGTGGGATGGGCAGGGATACCTGTGGAATGAGCAGGGATACCTTTGGGATGGGTAATAGCTGTGGGATAGATAAACCTCCAGTGCAAGCATAGTGGGACAGGATGGTCCACCCTCCCAGGTGCCACACCTATGGCCCTTTATAATCAATAACAATTTAATCATTCATCAACACATTTCAACATAAACACAACTCTTTATTAAATGCCCTGTTCATTGTAGGCCCACCCAACATACATGACCCAATCTCATCAGTGTGATGAGACAGGCTGAAGGAAGCATCCATTAAACATCTATCATCCTGTCTTGCCACTCCACCGCTCCAGCTGGGGAGTTGCACCAGTGTTTCAGGAGGTTGCGCTGCTTCTTCCCTTCACGTGAGGCTCTGTTGGGGCCTTGCACATCCTCAGTGTCTATCAGGTTTCGCCCTTGCCTCCATTCCCCAGGCTCCATGTCCTCATTGCCTTGTTGGAGGTCCACGAGCCTGTTCTGCAAGACTGGGTAGCGGGTGTGCATGAGATTGTGCAGGATGCAGCAAGCTTCCATGATCCTCACGGTCTGTGGGCGATGCTGCATGGTGGTGAGAAATACCTGGAACCTGTTGGCCAGGATGCCAAAGGCGTTCTCCACCACCCGCCTTGCCCTGGACAGCCTGTAGTTGAAGATCCTCTCTTCACGGGTGAGGCATCTGGAAGTGTAGGGCTTCATGAGGTAGGTTCTGAGGGAGAAGGCATCATCCCCCACGATGAAGTAGGGCACATCTTGCATGTCGTTGGGCAGGGGGTCTGGATATGGGAAGCCCACGATGAGGTTGCATTCCAGCCCCTCCTTGAGGTCACTGGCGTTGTATACCTGGGCATCTGAAGCTGAGCCGTTGCCTGAAGCATCGATGTACATGAACTTGTAGTCAGCATCGACCATGGCAAAGAGGATGATGCTGAAGAAGCCCTTGTAGTTGAAATAAGTGGACCCCGACTTGGCTTTGCAGGCCACGTGCTTCCCATCTTTGGCTCCAACGGTGTGTGGGAAATTCCACCTCTGATACCACTGCTCTGCAACTTTCTTTCATCCTTCTTCAGTGGAGGGGCACTGGAGGAGCTCCTCCACGTATTCTTTGATGATGGCCTGCACCACCTATCTGACCACAATGCTGATGGTGTTGTGTGGCACCCTCCAGCTGTACTGCATGCTCCTGTAGGTGGTCCCTGAGGCCAGGTGGCGCAGAATGAGTGCCACCTTGAGCCCAGGTTCCAGGCTGGGCCGGAAGTTGGTGTTTGCCTTGGTCAACCTAGGTTTCAGCCGCTGCGCAACTTCGTCAAACATGGCTGGAGACATCCTTATGAAGTTCTGGAATGCCTGAGTGTCTTCGTTCCTGAGCTCCACCATCAGCTTGTTGTACAGTCCGTACTCTGTTCTTCTCCTGATCCATCTTCGGACCCAGATGCTTGTGGCTGCCTCTTTTTCTTCCCGTAGTAGAGTTCACAGAGCCTGTAGATTACTTCGCACTGTTGCAGAACGATGGTGGCTGCCAAAAGGACTTTGTTACGATCCATGGTGGACATGACTGGATGCTGTGGAAGAGTCAGAGTCAGATGAAGGCTGCAGAGGTCTGCACAGGTGGTCTGCTGGTCTGAAAGTGAGATCCAGATGAATTGCTCCCCCTTTTTATAGACAGTATAGGTTTTCCACTATGTGTCCCTTTGCATCCTCTAGGCATCCTCTAGACATCCTTAATATCCGAGATAGGTCCCCTCTGCGAACGTTTTTTCCGTTTTAAATGCTTTCTTTGTGAGCTGCATCCGCTTTCATCCTTTCTCCATCCGTTCTGCATCCGTTCCACGTCCGTTCTGCTTCCTCCCTGCGTCCATTTACCGCTGGAGCGGATCGAGTTGCGCGGATGCATCGCGGATGCCTAGCGGATATAGCGGATGCGTAACGGATGCAGAACGGATGCCTAGCAGATGCCTCGTGGATACAGAATGGATGCATTGGATACATTTTCCGTTGAAAAGCTTTGAGCAGCTCAAAACCCTCTGAGCGGATGAAACGTCAATAGACAGATGCTGGACGGATAGAGAGGAAGCAAAACGGACGAAGTGAGTGCAGAACAGATGCATCACGTTAACCAATGGATGGTAAGTGTTTTTCTCCGTTTTACATCCTCTTTCCATCCATTGGTGCAGTGTGACAGGGGCTGACAGTACTAAGCAAGAAGTAGCACAAAGCTTTCGGCATTTGCTTCATAATAAGGTAGCAGTGAAAACTTTTTAAAATTCATGCTGGACAATATCATTACTAAGCCATTCAAAATGAAAGAATGGTGTGCATGACTTTGAATTTTTAAAGAAACTTTTGTTATATTCCATGTTTGTTTCTTTATTTCAGCATCATCTGGATAAGTGAAAGTAAAAGTTTTATGGCACTTACCTTGTTGTACTCAGAAATGCAATTTCTATATTGCTTGGTTATCACAGCAAAAACTTTAGCTGGGGAGGGTAAAGGGAGTTGCTAAGATATGAACATCCAATCCAAGTAATTTAGTTATGTATGGAATATTTACAATTCTTAGAACTTTTGTTGGCCATTCTGGTACTATCGGAATCTGCTTGCATTTTTACCATGGTGGTATGCTGTTTCCCAATAACTTTCTTTCAACAACTCTCTTTCAGTGGCTAGGTCAGTATGAAAAGAGAGGGTGTACTGTATTTAAAGGAACAACCAGAAAGTAGTGAATTGACTCAGTCAAATAATATGAAATGCAACCCCAACAGAGACTGCTCTGCACTGTGCTAAGCTTACTTCATTCTGTCACTCATCTCAAGGAAATATGTAGGTAAATTTTTCATTGCAACCTAAGCTACTGATCTACTGCCTGGCCCCCAGTGGCTTCTGAGGCAAACTTGAGAAAATTCCGCCTGGATTGCAGTGGTTGGGCTGGTGCTCAGTCTGAACTATCGAATTCCAGGATTGGTTGTATTCATGCTTCTTGCCCATCCCAACCATGCAGGGAATGTAAGATCACTGTCTGGCTCCAATGTGTACCAGTCTGTTTCCTTTTTGCTTTCCAAGTTTTTTTTCCTTGACTCCTTTCTTTACTAGCCCAGAGGTTTGCACACAGAGGAGCTCTCACCTCCCTTTCTCACATTATTTTATTTCCTTTGTAATAACCCAGACCTTTTTGTTCTCACTTCCTCAATAGGTCTTTAGAAACTTAATAGAGGAAGACAGATAGTTCAGCTTCACTGAAGCAAAATAGAAAGTTCGTACATTGTGACTTAATGATGTTTAAAAAACACTTTTGTGGGCAATGTGGGTGGGAAAGCAGTCTGGAGAGTCCATTGAGCTCTTGAAGCAGTGCCCATTGTTGCAAGAAGTCAGTTTGGTCTAGTGGTTAATGTGTGTAAACCATGAGTTCTAGTCTCACCCTCAAGCACAGAAACCAGATAGATAATCTCTCTCTCTCTCTCTGTGTATCTCTCTCTGTATCTCTCTCTTTGTCTGTCTGTCTGTCTGTCTGTCTGTCTGTCTGTCTGTCTGTCTGT
>BLBF01000094.1:1732853-1759775 GCA_015471245.1 Laticauda colubrina | reverse complement strand
TGTCTGTCTGTCTGTCTGTCTGTCTGTCTGTCTGTCTGTCTGTCTGTCTGTCTGTCTGTCTGTCTCTCTGTCTCCTTCCCAACCTACCACACATGGTTGTTGTGGAAAAAAATTGTGAGGAAGATTACTATGCATACTGCCTTGATTTCTACCCCCACTCTCCAGGGCACTATACAATGACTAAATTAAAAAAAATGTTAAATGTTGGATGGAGCATGAACATCTATGGTTATGGATTGTTTATTGATTTAATGTCTTTCAGTGGATCAATTGCAAGTTATTCAAAACAAATCAGCAATTGTCAACCAACACAAAACATGGCATGCAGGCAGCCAGTGACCAGCTGATGGAAGGGGGAAGGTGTATCAAACACAGGTAGAACTATTACTAGAGCAGAACACAGCATTTGTAATTAATATTCTAAGCTGCCAAATAGCAGTTTTGAATTACAGCTGGAAAATAGTTGTGCAGGATGCATTTACAATAATTATGAATGGGAAGAAAGGGAATTTGTTTCTGCACTTAGGACAAGGTGAGCAGCCAGACTGGCAACAGGGCAAAAAGAAAGTGCGTTATCTGGCTATAAATCAAATAAATTATTTGTCTGAAATCATATAGGGTTTCCTGTCTAAGCAGGGAGTTGGACTAGAAGACCTCCAAGGTCCCTTCCAACTCTGCTGTTCTGTTCTGTCCTAATCTACTTATATATTTAATATAATTGTAAATTATGATATAATTTAACATAATTGTAAATCAAGGACAACTTATATGGACGTATACAGGTAATCCCTTAGCAAATGTCCGAAGTTACATGATAAGTGTCCCCTACTGTTTACGAAATTATGAAAGTTGCAGCATGACGACAGTTGTTTGCCCTTACGAATGACCACAGGGGCTCTGCAACATTCACCCTGTCTATTCCACCCCCAGCCAGGTCTTCAGAGGAACTGAGCCTGTGGAGACTCCCTTGACCTAAAGCCCCTGTCACACTGCACCAACGGATGCAAAGAGGATGTAAAACGGACAAAAAAGCTTACCATCCGTTGGTTAACGCGATGTATCCATTCTGTACTCACTGCCTCCGTTTTGCCTCCTCTCTATCCGTCCAGCATCCGTTTATGGACGTTTCATCCGCTCAGAAAGTTTTGAGTTGCTCAAACCTTTTGCGTGGAAAATGTATCCAATTCGTCCATTCTGCATCTGCTAGGCATCCGTTCTGCATCCGTTACGCATCTGCTATATCCACTAGGCATCCGTTCTGCATCTGCGCAACTCGCATCCGCTCAGGCGCAGGGAGGAAGTGGAACGGATGCGGAACAGATGCAGAACGGATGCCTAGCAGATGCAGCATGGAAACAAAGCATTTAAAATGGAAAAAACGTTCGCAGAGGGGACCTATCTCGGATATTAAGGATGTCTAGAGGATGCCTAGAGGATGCCTAGAGGATGCAAAGGGACACTTATACTGCCTATAAAAAGGGGGAGCAACTCATCTGGATCTCACTTTCAGAACAGCAGCCCTGTGGTGCAGACCTCTGCAGCCTTCATCTGACTCTTCCACAGCATCCAGTCATGTCCACCATGGATTGTAACAAAGTCCTTTTGGCAGCCACCATCCTTCTGCAACAGTGCGAAGCCATCTACAGGCTCTGTGAACTCTACTACGGGAAGAAAAAGAGGTGGCCAAGAAGCATCTGGGTACAAAGATGGTTCGCCAGAAGAGCAGAGTACGGACTGTACAACAAGCTGATGATGGAGCTCAGGAACGAAGACACTCGTGCATTCCAGAACTTCATGAGGATGCCTCCAGCCATGTTTGACGAAGTTGTGCAGCGGCTGACACCCAGGTTGACCAAGGCAAACACCAATTTCCGGCCCAGCCTGGAACCTGGGCTCAAGGTGGCACTCATTCTGCGCCACCTGGCCTCAGGCACCACCTACAGGAGCATGCAGTACAGCTGGAGGGTGCCACACAACACAATCAGCATTGTGGTCAGAAAAGTGGTGCAGGCCATCATCGAAGAATACAAGGAGGAGCTCCTCCAGTGCCCCTCCACTGAAGAAGGATGGAAGAAAGTTGCAGAGCAGTGGTATCAGAAGTGGAACTTCCCCCACACCGTTGGAGCCATAGATGGCAAGCATGTGGCCTGCAAAGCGCCAGCCAACTCAGGGTCCTCTTATCACAACTACAAGGGCTTCTTCAGCATCATCCTCTTCGCCATGGTCGATGCTGACTACAAGTTCATGTACATCGATGCTTCAGGCAACGGCTCAGCTTCAGATGCCCAGGTATACAATGCCAGTGACCTCAAGGAGGGGCTGGAATGCAACCTCATTGTGGGCTTCCCAGATCCAGACCCCCTGCCCAACGACACGCAAGATGTGCCCTACTTCATCATGGGGGATGATGCCTTCTCCCTCAGAACTTACCTCATGAAGCCCTACACCTCCAGATGCCTCACCCGTGAAGAGAGGATCTTCAACTACAGGCTGTCCAGGGCAAGGCGGGTGGTGGAGAACACCTTTGGCATCCTGGCCAACTGGTTCCAGGTACTTGTCACCACCATGCAGCATCTTCCAGAGACGGTGAGGAGGATCATGGAAGCTTGCTGCATCCTGCACAATCTCATGCGCACCCGCTACCCAGTCTTGCAGAACAGGCTCATGGACCTCCAACAAGGCAATGGGGACATGAAGCCTGGGGAATGGAGTCAAGGGCGAAACCTGATAGACACTGAGGATGTGCAAGGCCCCAACAGAGCCTCACTGAAGGGAAGAAGCAGCGCAACCTCCTGAAACACTGGTGCAACTCCCCAGCTGGAGCAGGGGAATGGCAAGAAGGATAATAGATGATTAATGGATGCTTCCTTCAGCCTGTCTCATCACATGGATGAGATTGGGCCATGTATGTTGGGTGGGCCTACAATGAACAGGGCATTTAATAAAGAGTTGTGTTTATGTTGACATGTGTGGATGATTGATTACATTGCTATTGATAATAAAGGGCCATAGGTGTGGCACCTGGGAGGGTGGACCATCCTGTCCCACTATGCTTGCACTGGAGGTTTATCTATCCTACAGCTATTACCCATCCCAAAGGTATCCCTGCCCATCCCACTGCTATCTCAACCCATCCCACTGCTATCTTAACCCATCCCACAAGCATGCAAAGGCTTAAACCATTTCTAAAAGTTTCCAGCAAGACTTTATTAAAAAAAAGAAATGAAGCAAGTGTGTGAATTAAAAATAGACTTTATTAACAACAAGCTATAAAACAAAAATGAGTCTCTGGCACTCCTCTTGGTCGCTCAGTCTCAGGGGTGAAGGGACCAGGTGCTGTGGAAGTTGGCTGGTGCTGGAGTGCTTGTCATCAGCTCCTCCAGAAGTAAAAGCAGCAGAAGCCCCAGCCCCAGAAGAGCGAGCCCGTGCTGCAGAAGCCCCAGCAGAACCAGAGTGAGGGCCAGGGGGCGGGATGGTAGTCCCGTCCTTCTTGCAAGGGCTGGTAGCAGATTGCTGAGGCTTGCTGTGCTTCTGCATGGTTGTGGGGTTGCTGTCTGGCAGGGAGGCTGACAGAAACCAAGGCTGGCAGGAAGGCTGTCAGGGCGGCAGGCACCAAGGCTGGCAGGAAGGCTGTCAGGGAGGCAGGCACCAAGGCTGGCAGGCAGGCAGGCACCAAGACTGGCAGGCAGGGAGGCACCAAGGCTGGCAGGAAGGCTGGCAACAAGGCTGGCAGGGAGGCAAGCAGGAAGGCTGGCAGGCAGGCACCAAGGCTGGCAGGCAGACATGAACCAAGGCTGGCAGGAAGGGAGGCACCAAGGTTGGCAGGCAGACTGGCTGGCAGGAAGGCTGGCAGGCAGGCAGGCAGCAAATCTTGCAGGCATGCAGGTAGCAAGGCTGGCAGGGAGGCTGGCAGGGAGGCTGGCAGCAAGGCTTGCAGGCAGGCATGCAGGCAGGGCAGGCAAGGCAGTCAATATGTCCGGCAGCAGGTCTTTCCTCTGAATGGTGACCTGCTTCCGAGCTGCTTTTCTTATATCCGCGGGGCTTACGCAATGCATCCTCCCTGCATGTGCAATTAACGCTAGGCATCCATTAGGCTTCCGCTGTGCATCCGCTAGGCTTCTGCTCTGCATCTGCTTCATCCACTTGGCGTCTGGTGTGCATCCACTGTATCCGTTCCGCGTCCGCTTTGCTGAGGTCCCTCGGAAGCCTAGCGGATGTGCCATCCACTACCATCTGCTTCCATCCGCTAGGCTTCCGTTCCGCATCCATTTTCCATCCGCTCTGCGTCCTCCCCGAGTCCATTCCTTTCCATGTTATCCGCTCCGGTTATGCATATTTTCGCCTCTTCTGAGAGCGGATTACAACAGATGGAACATTCTTCTCGTCCGTTGTGTCCTTTTTACTAACGTTTTGCATCCGTTGGGCAGTGTGACAGGGCCTTAACTCTGTAACGTACCAACGAGCCTACCGTCTCTGTCCTATTTATTTTTCTTATATGTATCCATTTCCTGTATTTATAACTATGTTTATACTTATACCTATTATCTTATAATTGCTTGACAAAAAAATAATAATAATAAAATAAATACTGCGAGATCATGCGAGATCAGTAGTATGAGATCTCGTGCTACTGATCTCACGTGATCTCGCACTTTAGGCCTCTATTCTCTGTGAAGAGAATAATCTCTCCTTCAAGCCTTCCCTCCATTTGCCATTTCCTTGATGAAGCCTGCAGGGAGATTGTATCCCTGTAGGTTTTGGCAGTCCTTTGTAAAAAGCCTTTGTTGGCACCAGCTGAACTTAGGAGGGGTGGATGTGTCCTTCTAAATCTCTGTTCTTAATGGCAAAGGCTTTTTGAAAAGGGCTGCTGAAGCCTATAGGGATGTAATCCTCAAGTAGTTTTGGCACCAAGAAAGGAGGCCTGGAAGGGCATGCGCAGCCCTCCGTGCCTCCTTTTTCATCACTGAAGCCTTCATGAAGCACTTTATCGATGAGAAAGGAGGGAGTAGGGAAAGAAACAGAGACTGGAGAAGAGACAGATCTTCATCAGGTAAGTGACCTGGCGTGGCTGGATAGAGGGGGAGCAATTGTAGGGAGGGAAAATGAGACATCTCAGTGGGTTGGGGGAGAAGTAGGTGGCCTATTCCATCACTAGGCCCCACATGACCTTCGCCAACCTGAGATACCTCATGTGCACTTAATGAGCAGCGCATTTGATAAACGAATGTGTGGGCGAAAGGAGGGAGTGATGCAATTCAAGTTATGCAATTCACTCCTATGAATCCTTGAGTTAGAAATGGAATTGGCAGGGTCCATTACATCCATAACTTGAGAACCATCCGTACAGCCTTCCAATTTTTCTATGGGAAAGACAAATGTTTTTCAGTCTGTAGTTAAAATGGTCATTTTCTTTCATTCTCTGTGTCTCCATTTCTTTTTTAATTCTATAGTGACTGCAGTACTGCTTCAGTGGAAGCCCATATTCCACAATCCACCTGCATTTCAAATGATATTCCAAGGGAGTAAATGACAATGTTGAATTTCATCATAGCTTTGTGGTATCCTGCTACAGCTCTTGCCTTTTTTTGAAAATGGATATAACAATACTAATATATAGGCAGCATTTTGTTTCCCACTTGCAATTGTGGTTTTAAATGTATAGTTTTATCCTATGCAGAATATGTCTGATCCCTGATCCTTGAAACATAGTAAAAAAATCTGCATGTTTTACTTATATTTACTGTATTTTTTAAAGAACATTTTGATTACATTGTAGCATATCTGCATTTTCAGGCATTTTATAATAATTCATTTATAATAATTAGACCAGGGTGTCAAACTCGTGGCCCTACAGCCAAATGAGTGACACACTGGCCATGCCCATGCCTGGTTTAGTAAAGGAATAAAAAGTCACAATATACCACGTGCTGCTGCCATGATGATGTGAGTTTGACACCCCTGAGTTAGACAGTATTCCAACCAAATTTTGGGTGTGCTAGTTCCACAATTTCTGTTCAAATTAGTTCGCTTGCAACCCAATTCACACATAACTAATGATAGTCTCTTAAAGGATTAACAAAGCATAGCTTGTTGCATTCTAAGAAGGTGCAGTATCCCAAGAAGAATTAAAAAATGTTTGAGGAGGATTTTCATTTTTTAATTCTTTAAAATTCTATGTTATATGGTAAATTGCCGAAGTTTAATTATTCTGTGATTTAAATCACTGTAGCTTCATTAGCTTCATTAGTATTCTTAATCTTAATTCCTGATAATATATATAAAATGTGAATATGAATTTATGTATATACAGTTGTACTTTGTACTCAACTGCTTTGTAATTCAATGGTACTCAATGCACTTTAATGTGAACATTTTGTCCCGGTACTCATTGATTGTTTGATATTCAATGTACAAGCTAGAACTTGGTGTTGGCTGCTTTGTGGCTTACTACATTATTTCTTATAGGAAAAATTTGGTTGGTACTCATCATTTTTGGTATTTATTTCACATTCTGGAACCAATTACTGATGTGTATTGAGGTACCATTGTATAAGTTGCATGTAAAGTACATTTCAGTAGTCCATTTGACCGAGGTAAATTACTGTGAGCAGATCCTCCCAGTCCAAGAATAAGTACAACTCACACACATGAAATTGTGTAATAGACAACCTCAAGAACAAGCTAAAGAAGCTTCGTTGCTACTCTGATATCCAAATAATAGATAGCAAACAACTTTCCCAAGTCCTGCAATTTTGTATTTAGTACAGGAATCTTCTGTTAAACAATGTGTTTAAGTCTTTATTTGAGTTATGATAGATGAGGAGGAAGCCCAACAGATTTTATTTTGGGAGGAAAATGTTGCTACCTTTATTTAGAAATGGGAAGTCATTCCAGGAAAATAAATATTTGTTAATGCACTTTAATACCTTTTTTGGTTATCCTATCTATAAAATACAAATTAGTATTGTTATATATTATAAAGTCATCATATCTCAAATTGTGGGATTTTTCATTCAAGCATTTTAAATCATTTTGAAGCAGACCAAATTATATTTACCTGTTGACTAGAATTTTAAAAAGTTTAGGTAACTCACTCTCTTTAAAAGTCATTATATTATTTTTCAAATATCCTGATATGCTATCTTCGCCAGGTTGTTCAAAATTATAAACTGAACATTATCATTAGGATCAAACACCAGAAGAGTCAGAATTGCAAAATGAAATCAAATTGTTTCCTGTTAATTGAGGAGGATATCAGTAATTCTTATGTTCAATTAAAAGATTGTATACATTGTTTCTCCACTATACAATCCTGAATTCATTATATGCAGTTGCATCATAATGGCTGTCTACTAATTATATATTTAGAGATGTTCAAACACCTTATGGATTTCCAAAATTTGGGTATCTCAAAGGTGACAGTAGAGGATAGATAGTAGAAGAAAGGAATGAAATGTCTCCATTGGGTTGGTTAAGTATTAGTTCAGAGCACTTTTTAATTAGAGGTGCCATCCCTCCCCCCAAGGAATAATCATCTTCAGAAATGAAGAAAAATACACGAACTCATTCATGTACTTAGCTTGACTGGATGATGAGACTTGTTCCAAGCTTCTCTTTCTTGAGCATTATTTTCTCATAAGAAACTGCTGGAATGTATTTAATGCAGTAGTTGTCCCTTTAAAATTTAAATGGCAGCAGTTAACAAATTCAATGATCAGCTCCTCAGTTATATAAGGAAGGTATGTGTGAATCAGCATTGTACTCACAGCAAGAAATTGCATCTCAGGTCTGATAATAGCTTGAAAAGGGAGGGAGGAAAAACCATCTGGTTCTCCTGAAACTCTGAAAACCCATGGAAAGAAAAAGGTATTCTGTTCATTTCCCCACACTCCCAGTCCACCCCTCCCCAATATCCACAGCAGTCTTTGGCATTGCCAATTGACACTTGCAGAGAAACATAAGGCTTCATTTCCTAATCCAATGAGAAAATGGAGAAAATGACCTGGAGGTTAAGAAGAAAATGAGTCTCTCTAGCAGTTGCCCTTGCTGAAAACATGTCTTTGACTTAAAGAATTATAGTCCAAAAGAATTTGGAGCAGAGAATGCTGAAATTCTTTAGCTTCCTTGCAATTCTTAGTAAGCCATTAAATTAGTATGTTTGTAACAATGAAGGATCGAAGAAAAGCAGTAGGAAAGCAAGTTTCATTCTCCTTAACTACAGGGAGGATCCTTCAAAATAATGCATTCAGTTTTATTTTAGAAGTAATTAGTTTTGGAAAGAACAAAAAGGAAAACCTTGTTTGTAAAATAAACACACTGAGTTAATGCTATTTTTGCAGCCTGCAACCTAAATTGTTTTGCTGAGGAGGAAATGCCTCTCCAGGAGGAAGAGCTGCTTATCTCCAAACTGCACTTAAGCCCTTACAAAAGGGCTTAAAAGAGTGGACAAGAAGCAATGTTTCTAGGACAGCACATCGAGAATGTGATAATATTTTAATAATAAGAATGATGATGATGAAATTCAGGCATAAATTTAGCTATTCATTGAAGAAGATAGATTTTTCACCGTCTTCTGAAATAAATACTAGAAGAAAACCTTCTAGTGTTAAATAGATTCTAGTTCACAATTTTTTCTACCTATCATTGGGTTACACCACAAGTAGTAGAAATTTCCAAAAAAAAAGTTTTGGAACAAAGAACATATTGTGGTTTCTATCTCAAAAGGTATATGTAACAACAATGCATAATTTACCAGGAAGCAAGCTATTTAGGAAATTTCCTGTAATCAATATTTTACCATCCAGTTTTTTCCTTTCTTTCCTAAGCAGGTAGACTCACTTCTAAACAAATATTTAGTCTAGAACCACACTTAAAGAATTCTTCAGAGTCTACAGAGGCTTCCTTGTAATTACAGATAGAGCTGGCACAGTGCTATGCCAGTTTTGTGAGGGGGTTTAAATAAAACTTTAATTAAAGTTAGATAAGACAGAAGACCTCAGATATCCTATAGGTCTGTGATGGCGAACCTATGGCATGTGTGCCAGAAGTGGCATGCAGAGCAATGGTGGGATTAATTTTTTTTTTTACGACCATTTCTGTGGGCATGGCTTGGTGGGTGTGGCAGGGGAAAGATACTGTAAAATCTCCAGTCAGAGGGGGTATTTGCTGGTCAATATTCTACTCAATATTTCTGCTACTGATTCTCCAGAACTGGTCAGAACCTGCTACCACCTCTGACACCGAGCCATCTCTCCGGGCACACCAGCCACTGCCTGTTGCTCTTTTGGGTTCTGGCGCATACATGCGTGCTGGCCAGCTGGTCTTTGCACACATGGGATTGCCTGCCAATTGGTCTTCATGCATGCATGCATTCCAGTAACCAGAAGACCAGGTGGCTGGTGTACATGTGCACTGGGGAGCTGCTCTTTTGGTTTCCATGCACACTTCTATTTTGGCATTAAATGCCAAAAAGGTTTGCCAACACTGCTATAGTACTACATTCCTTCTTCCTAGTTCCAAACATTTGTCCATTTTGTACCCTTATGTAGAAGCCAGGAGTGGTTGAAGGAGTGCTTATGAAATGCATGATAAAATGGTCACATGGATAGCCTTTATAACTATTTTCAGAGATTATTCCCAAATAGTAAACTATTCCTTAACATCATGTTTTTGTTTGTTAAGTGGTCAATTGAAGAAGATATGATAAGAACAAATTAAAAATTATGAAACAACAAATTAATAATAAGATCTTGAAGAATTTTAAGGATTTGGTTCTACTCAGGATAATTTTAGCATTTTGGTATAGAGATTAGTTTGGAAGGAACAAAAAGAATGCACAGAGGAAAGTGACTGATATTCCAGAAGAAGACTAGGCCTATTTATTGGCTAATTATGTAGAGTAATGGCCTGAATTGCCTATTATGGGATTTACAGAGACCTCCCAACTGCCCGGAAGAAGTTGATTAGGTCTCTTCTTGACTCTTTAACAGAAGCATGAACTATTCTTAGATTTGTAAAATACTTTCATGAAAAGGTTTTTTTCAGTATTTCTAGAACACTTAATTGCATAAATACTATGTAGGCAGTAGGATTCTACCTATTTGTCATAATCACAATCAAAGATTTTTACCTTGGATTTCTACTAAAATTATTGAAATGTAATTACTATGGAAACAAAATACTTATCAGAGCCAATTACATTTTTCAACTGTATAGTTTAGAGCTCCTATCAATGATTTCTCAGTAATTTCCATAGGATTTTTAATAGTTTAGAACAGGGGTGTCAAACTCAAGGCCTGCAGGCTGGATCCAGCCCACAGGGTGCTTAAGGCCCGGTCCCACTGGCCGATGGACGCAAAACATATGCATAAAGGACACAGCGGACAAGCGAAATTTTGGGGGTGGCTCCATCCATTGTCACCCACTCCAAAAAGTGGCGAAAATTTGCAAAAACAGAATGGAAAAGAACGGAAAAGAACGGACATGGGTAGTATGTAGCGGGGATGTTAAATGGATGTTCATAGGAAGCCTAGAGGATGAAAGTGGATGGAAGCAGATGACACCTCCGAAGGGGTTCCGGGGGAGAATTTCGAAGTGGACGCATAGCGGAAAGGGCGGATACATAGTGGATGAAGCGGATGCGGATGCATCACAGACGCCTATAGGAAACAAAGGGGATGCCGCACGGAAGTATATCAGATGCAAAGCGTTCACAGCACATGCGGGGAGTATGAATTGCATCAGCTCCGTGGATATAAAAGGATGCAGCACACATGCAGTCAGCATACAGGGGAAAGACGTGCTGCCACATACATCTTGCAGGAACATCATGGTTCGTCAGTCAGGCAAGAAGAGGAAGCCCATGGCTACTCGTTCAAGCCCTGCCAAGGTGAAGAAGGCCAGAACCAGCATCCCACCCCCTGGCACTGACTCTGAAGCTGCTGCTCCTGCTGCTGCTGTTGTGGTAGACCAGCCCCAAGCCCCTCAAGCCCCTCAAAGCCCTGCTGCTGAAGGCCTGCTGCTCAAGCCCCTGAAGGCCCTGAACAATCTCCAGAATGCCCTGATGCTGAAGCCCCTGAAGGCCCTGCTGAAGCCCCTGCCAGAGGGAGGAAGAGGCAAGGGAAGGAGAAGGGAGAGAGGAAACAGTACACCATTTCTGAGGAGTATGAGGATGAGATGCTGGAATGGCTGAGGGAGAACGAGTACCTCTGGAGAAAGGGCCACAGACTGTATTGGGACACCAAGAAGAAGCAGGCAGCTTGGAGAGACAAGGCAGAGAGCCTGGGATACACTGCAGAAGTACTCCTTGGATGGTGGAAGCACATGCACACCTTGTATGGCAAGCTACTCCTTAAGAAATTTGGGCAGGCCGCTGTCAAGCTCACTGACCAGGAAATCTACATCATGGCCAAGTGCAGTTTCCTGGAGGGTGAGATCCACCACCGAGGAACAGCCCCTCTGAGATCCCTCTCCCTCAGACAGCCCACAGACAGCCAGTCCTCTTCCAGCCAGGAGCCCACTACCCTGTCCAGGCAGGTATCTTCAGAGGGCCGCACAGCAGAGACCCTCCCCAACAGCTGCACTCCCCATGCCAGCGGACTTGGAGGATCCCGTGGATGATGACGCCCTGCTGTCACAAATGGAGGAAGAAGCAGCAGCCACCAGAGGCCAACCCACCCACACCCTCACCCCCAGCTCCAGAGGATGCAGACAGAGAGGTAGACTGGAGGGCCAGGACCACAGTGTGCTGTTGGAGATCAGGGACACAATGAAGACCAGCACAGAACTTCTCTCTCAGCTGGTCCACTTGGACAGAGCATCCTGGGGCTGGAACACCTTCATCACCTACATGAGCCAGACCCTGAGGGACCTGCCCGAGGCCCAGGACCAGGTGATGAAGCAGAAGATCACAACACTTCTGCACAACCCTTAAGGCCCAGCTGAAGCTGCTCCTACCCAGTCCAGGTCTGCTCCTCCACCCCAGGTGATGTCACAACCCTTCCATGGCTTTCAACAGCCCCTCACCTACCAAGGCTACAACTACCAGGACTTCCCACAGCAGAAGCAGAACTTCCCAGTCCAGGCCCAGGTTCATCGGATGCCACAGACGCCAGTCCTCACCCAGCTGCAGACCTCACTCAGAGTGCAGACCACTACACTCCTCCCAACCCTTCCTCCACCCCATAGCCAAGCCCGTCAATGGACAATCTGTCATCAGTATTGGGCCTGACATCTCAAGTCCTTGATAAAGGGCCTCTCAACCTCACGGGACTGAGTCAGCTCTCGGATAGCTTCCTGAACACACCACCACCTGTTGTACCCTCGGGGCCAAGCACCCCAATGGTGCCTCAGACCAGCACTTAAGCCACAGCCACCTCCACAGTCCCTGCCCGCTAAAGAGCTGAGACCATGGACATGCCTCAGAGTGACTGAGAATAGTGTCAGAGACTGAGTTGTTTACTTGTTAAGTTTATCTTTGCTTAAGACACTTTACTCGGTTCATTTTGCTGATTTAATACAGTCATAAAGTTTACATAAGAAAGTTTATCTTTGCTTAAGACACTTAATACAGTTTACTTGGTTCATTTTGCTTATTTAATAAAGTCATAAAGTTTACCTAAGAAAGTTAATAAAGTTTATCTTTGCTTAAGACACTTAGTTTACTTGGTTCATTTTTTTTACTTAAGAAAATGTTGGTGAAAACTTTTAAAAACTTTGCGTGCTTGTGGGATAGATAAGGATAGTTGTGGGATAGATAAACCTCCAGTGCAAGCATAGTGGGACTGTATGGTCCACCATCCCAGTGATCCAGATGATTTTGTCCCCCTTTTTATAGAAAATATCGGTTGTCCGCTAGGTGTCCTTCTACATACTCTAGACATACTGCAGACATCCTAAATATACGAGATACATCCCAGATATAAACATTTTGTCCGTTTTTAATACTTTATATACAAGATGCATACACTTACATCCTTTCTATTTCTGTGCTACTAACGCTGTGTAGACATTCCGTGTACCTTTTGTTTCCTTCCTCTTTCCGTTTTCAGCTGCAGCGGATGTGAGTTGAGGGGATGGCCAGAGGATGCAGAGAGGATAAAGCAGATGTTTAATGTATGATAATGGACATAGAACTTTTGTTGCCCGTATATGTCGTGGATGTACATCGTACGTGGCGGAAAGTTCATCCGTTCACATAGTTTTGTACAGCTCAAAACTTCTTGTGCAGATGAAATCGCAGTGGACGGATGCTCGATGGATAGAGTGTATGAAACATGTATGCAGTGAGTACACAACGGATGCATAGTGTTTTCCAATGGATGGCAAGCTTTTATTTACGTTTTACATCCTCTTTGCATCCGTAAGTGCAGTGGGACCGGGCCTTTACACTGGTCTGTGGGGATGGACTGGAAATAGCAAAGGACTGACCTGTGGTGCCTCTGGCAGGCAAAATGGGGTGCAGGGGGAGGCACATGTAGTCCCTCTGCATCCCATTTTGGCTGACAGGGTGCTGCAGGAGGCAAAGGTCCTGTCTCCCCCCCCACAGCTGACTGGTGGAGAAGTACAAAACTGATCCAGCCCTCAAAGAAATCCAGTTTGACATCCCAGTCCTAGATTAAAGTGAATGATATTGTATGTTTAGATAATTGTAACTTTAAAAAGGATTGGGTCCCTAAAGTATATTTTAGTATATAGATTTAAATTATTAGTTGTTTTATAATACATACTAAAACTGATTAGTCAAAATAAATTGATTTATCAAAATATAATAAAATACTGAGTTTTAGCTGCATATGATTGTTTCACAAAACATCTTACAAAATTGAATTATTCCAGGACAAATCTGATTGCATTGGTTACAATGTTTGATAAACTAAATGTAGAATGAACTAACATTTCTTAAATGAATTCTTGTCCATCTGTCTCATATATAAACTTCATTATACAGAAAACCATATGTCTTTTTTTTACCCTTGTGCTAGATACTAGGCTGGTTACAATAGGCTAGGTACAATATACTTAGGCAGCGACGTTAGTTTATAAACAACGTTGGGTTAACACAACATTGGAAGCCAAAGCTAATCAGAGTCAGCACAATGGATCAATGGAGTCAGCACAATGGATCAATGGAGTCAGTGGAAAGAGATGCTGTTGCTGAAAGCAGAATTCATTGATTAGATTTAGGTTTAGTACCCATGTGTTGGACTTTTTGCTTGCTTATGTAAATTCTATTTTAAAAGCTTAACAAATTGCATTGGCATTTTATGAAAAGTATTTCAGTTTTTGTCTCCGCAAACTGGAATTTCCTTCACTAAAACAGCTATCAGCATTTTTAATAGTAAAACCAATGTTCATCTGCTCTGCTAAATTCCTTATGTTTTATAGGAAATTAAATATGATATCAATTTTACACGATAAAATTGCAAACAAACTACAATGTTCACGTATTATTTATAATGCAACTTTTATTTTATAAACAGTAGCACATCCCATATAATGCAACTTTCAATAAAATTAAATTAAAAAAATACCTTCCCATTTAAATTATCAGTTTCTTTACTTTTTCATAATCAAATAATGGTACATAGCTTAAATTTAGAACAGTTAGAAAACAAATGTTATTTGCTATCAGCAGGAAAGACAGCTAGTACTGTGTTTCTCCAACAATACGGACTCCACCAATAGGAAGTCCCAGCGTGTTTTATCAGCATAAAATCAAATTAAGCCCCTCCCCCTAATTAAGATCTATATTAAATATGCAAAATGGGGGAAATGGCAGGGGGCCCTTGCTGTTAGGAAGTACTTTTGTTGCATAGCCGGTTATGGTGCTGCCTGCATTGACTTTGGCATTGGTGGGGCACTTCATATCAGGAGACCTTCCTCCACTGTTGCTTTCCCTTCTCACTTGCTGCCGTGGAGTTTAGAGCAATGCCGTGGCATTTGGCACAACCATGCAGAGCCAGCCAGGGCTCCTCCCTGCAACCGGAGCCTGGTGGAGTCATTCGGCTTCACGTGCTCCTGTCACCTCCTTCCCTTTGCCTTCAAAGGCAAAGCCAATTCTTTTAAAAAGTGACACTCTACAACTGGAACGACAAAGCCTCCCCTGCCCAAGAAAGCAGCCCAACCCCATGTGGGGAGGCGAATCTCCTGGGGCTGCAATGCAGGATCGACCCACCCCAGGAGAAGCACCCAGCCGCCATCCCTGCTTGGTGCCGGGCAGAGTATGAAGAGTTTCTCCTGGGGCGCCCAGTGCAGCTGACAGGCAGGCCCTCCTGTTCGGCGGCGGAGCTCTCACCAAGGCAGCAAGCACCACCCTGCTGGACCCTCTGCTCATCCCATCAGGGTCGTGCCAGAGCCTTGTGGGCTGCGCAGGGCCGGGAAAGTAAGCCGCTGGTGCGTGCCCACCTGCCAAGTAAAAGAGCCAGGCCAACCCAAGCTTGGCTTCCTTCCCAAGTCCTTCCAGCCCAAACCTGAAGGGGATACCTGGAGAGGCTGCCTGAGGCAGTGATAGCGCCCACCCATCTATGGACAGGGAGGCAAGGCAATGACCTGCGCTGTGTCCACCTCCGGGCTGAGCCACGCTGAGTCAGCGCCTCTGCCTGATTTCCTTTCCGCTGCAGCGTTTGGAGGTGCCGGCGCATTTGGAGGTACATGGGGACAGGGATGGGCTGGATGAGGGTCTGGCAGGAGGCACTCGCTGCCTTGGTGAGAGCTCTGCTGCCGGGAAGGAGGGCCCGCCTGTCAGTTGCGCTAGGCACCCCAGGTGAAGCTGTTCACACTCTGCCTAGTGCCAAGCAGTGATGGCGGCTGGGTGCTTCTCATGAGATGGGCCAATCCTGCTCTGTGGCCCTGGGAGATTCACCTCCCTACATGGGGTTGGGCTGCCCTCTCGGGCAGGGGAGGCTTTGTTGTAGTAGGGCGTCATTTTTAAAATAATTGGCTTTACCTTTGAAGGCAAAGGGAAGGCGGTGACAGAAGCGCCTGAAGCCGAGTGTTTCCGCCGGACTCTGGTTGCAGGAAGGAGCCCTGGCTGGCTGCACGTGGCTATGCCAAATGCCATAGAATTGCTCTAAATACCGCGGCAGCAAGGGAGAAGGGAAAGCAACGGTGGCGGAAGGTCTCCCGATACAAAGTGCCCCACCAACGCTGAGGTCAACATCCAAGCTGTTGCTGCCTGCCCACCTGAGGATGCAAGGGGGCGGGGAATTAAGTGACCCCTGAAAAGACGGCCTAGCCATCTTTTCGGGGGTCAAAAAAAAATAAGGCCTGGCCTTATTTTGTGAGAAACATGGTAATACTGGTAGTCTTGATTTAAAACAGTTCATTTCGTCTCCATTCAATTACAATGGGACTGAAAAATATTACTTATGACCATTTTTCATACTGTTGCAGCATCCCTGGGGTCACATGATCAAACACTTTGCAACGGATTCATATTTGTGACTTTTGCAATCTTCTGACAAGTAAAATCAATGAGGAAGCCAGATTCGCTTAACAACTGTGTTATCAACTTCACAACTTCAGTGATTCACTAAACAATCGTGGTCATACTTTATTCATACTATATGATGCATTGTACTGGATTTTGAAACACAGAATCTATGGTTATATGATAATTTTTATATTTGCTTTATTTTCTTTGAGAAATGTTTTTCTGTCTTAATCAGAGAAAGAAATAGTACATCATCACATAACTGAACATGGATATTATCCAAGTCTGATCAAGATATTTTAGCAGTTTAAGTATAAATTTGTTTCCTTCTGTGACAGAAAAATAAAGGAATTAACAGTTTACAGTTTGTTTATAACACACAGACAATTTCTATGATTCATTTGTAGCTTTATTTTGCATCATGACAGAGCCAACTTTATGTTCATTCTACTGTAAGGAAAGTTGTTGAGAAATGTCTTTCAAATGGACTCCCATAGATGCTGGCTAAATTTAGTCAGGGTTCCCATTTAACCAGTCTGCAACTGACTGCAAAATACTGATCTTCTGGCCTACAAGATTCTGAAAATGATGTATGTATTACTTATGTTTTGGAAAACTGCTGATAGATGTTGACATATTTGTGGCAGATTGATTTCTGTTTTTAAAATAAATTTCAACGGAAACAGTGACAGATATGACAACATAACACTTATTAATTAAACAAAATTTGATCTGGATTGTGTTGAATTTGTAATCTGACATATATATCTAATGTGAAGGAAAAGTGTGATAGAAATTAAAAATTAATTTATGTGCTTGTAGAAAATAATACAATTGTTTTGTGCAATGGCATTTGTTAACAGGAAATGTATTAAACAAGGTTACTGTTTCAAAAGCAATGAGGGTAATATGTAAAATTCACCAAATGTTCCAATTTCAATGAATGTTGCAAATCCTTAATAGAAAGATTTTGTCCATTAATTTCGAAGTGTAGTGGCAATTTCTAGATTGATTTTGACATACAGCAAGAATTAAAAAAAATATTTCTAATCACTGTGCACATTTATTAAGTGAAATTGCAATTGTCTTTTTGATCTTATTTCACCTTTTCTTTGCCCTGCAGACCTGCAAAGATTGTAAATGTAAGTATTGGTTGTAAAGTTATGTTTGCGTCATTGTTGCAATTGCAAATGGTCATGAATAAGGCAATCAATAAATGATGACCATGAGAACTACTCACAGGAGCAGATAATTATATTTCCTGTGATTTTGCAAGACAACTGAGAGCAGAGCTGGCCACAATGCCTAGCATACCAGCCAGTTTGACAACTAACAGTGCAGTACTGTGGCAGTAATGCACCTAGATAAACTGGTTGTTAAACATTTGTCAGCCTACCACTGGCTGTGACCCTTTAATTTTCATGGAAAAATTCAAGGCAACTAAACATGAATTTGCTTATGAGATAGATTTGGAGACATTTTACTGTGGTCATTCATGAAAAAGTTGAGAAAGATTCTCAAGCTGATGATGGGTAAGGTTAATTCTATTCACTTTACCTGGTAACCTATAATGTTATATGGCTTAACCTGGTCCACCCTTTGACTAGAGCAGGGATCGCCAACCTTTTCGACCTCAGGGACCACCAAACTCATAATTTTAAATCCTGTGGACCATTAGTTCTCAGGGGGAGGAAGGGAGAAAGAGAGAGATGGTATTCTGTGATTGATAGGAAAATGGGGTGGGGGATTTTCCTGCAGACTTTTTTGGGGATTTTCCCAGGGTCTCTGCAGTCAGATACTGGGGAAATCCCAAAAAAAGTCTGCAGGAAAATTCCCTACCCCGTTTTCCTACTGATTGATCATTCTTAATGTGGGATCGCAGGATACCATTTCCAGCTTTGTTTTTGTTTTTTGGTAGGGGAGAAATTTTTGGCTTCATGCAAGGAAAGCAGCAGAAGCAACAGAAGTCTTTCTTTTTTTCCTGGCAGAATTTGGAATTTCCTTGCATGCACTAAAAGAATAAGAAGCCCAGTGGCCAGATGAGGCATGTGGGGTGTGTGGGGCAAGTTCCCCCTTCCCTTTCCCCCCTCACTACCTTATGTTGTTCACAATGCAAGTGACACAATTTTTGTTTTCCTGTGGGCCATGTAGCCAGTGCAGCCTTGTTTTGCTTTGGGCGTGCTCTGGGAGTGACATTTCTCTTCAGACCACCAAAATTTTCTTGTGGACCATCTGTGGGCTGCGGCCCACTGGTTGGCGACCTCTGGAGTACAGTACAGGTAGCCCTCACAACCATTTGTTTTGTCACTGTCCAAAGTTATGATCATTTGTCATACTTAGACTGTTACAATAGACCAGTGGTCCCATGATTAAAATTCTGACATTTGATAACTGGTATGTATTTATGACGGTTGCAGTGTACTGGGGTCATGTGATCATCTTTTGTGAACTTCTGAGAAGCAAAGTCAATGGAGAAGCGAGAGCTCTGCTGATAACTTGACAACTGCTAAGATTCACCGAACAGTTGTGTCGAGAAATATTGTAAAAAATGGAGCAAAAGTTGCTTAACAACTGTCTTGATTAGCAAAGGAAATTTTGAGCTCAATTGTAGTCAAAAATTACAAATTACCTGTGGCCAGTGGATCAAATCTATTTGGCTATAAGAATTATCTGCATAAATATATTTTTTGTGCATATGTATCCATCTTGGAAGAAGAAATCAAATTAGGTTTTCAAGCATTGGCCTTCAGGGTTATTAATACTCCATTGACCTAAGGTGCTACCTCCTATTTTGGAGTTTAGGTGACAAAATGCAGTTATTATCTGCAAAAGACTGTTAAGAGCAAAAAAAAATTAAAGAATTCTTTCAAGCTTATTAGTGCTAGCGTTTTTTTTTGGTCAACTGCCAGTTATATTGCTTGAAGAGCTGTCCTCAACAATTTGTGAGTTGAAGTCTCTTATGTGACTTACAGTCTGCAATATTGTGACTTGCTGAAGCATGATAAATGTAACAGTTTTCAATTCAGGTGAGAAGATCTGTTTTTTCATAAAGCACTCATAACTTGGCCTTCTTTCACTATTCAAGAATTAGCTTCCTTTTTTTTTACATCCTATATCCATCAGTCATCTCTAAACTGGCACACTTTTGGTATTACATCTTGCAGGGTTTGCACCTACCAGATTTTTTTTTAAGTGAAGCTTTTTTAGTGCAATCACCATAGCAATAGCACTTAGACTTATATACAGCCCTCTCTAAGCGGTTACAGAGTCAGCATATTGCCCCCAACAATCTGGATTCTCTTTTTACCAACCTCAGAAAGATGGAAGGCTGAGTCAACCTTGAGCCTGGTGAGATTTGAACTGCCAAATTGCAGGCAAACAACAGTCAATGGAATAGTCTGCACTCTAGCCATTGTGCCACCATGCCTGATTTATTAAATTTTATGGAATTTTTTTTTGAATTTTAAAACAAACTTTATTAATTACAAAACCAAAATGTTGAACAAACAGAACACACAAAAGAAGCAAGAAAGGAAATAGAAAAAAAAAAGAAAAGAAAAATGATTAAAAAAACCCCCCTAACAATTCTATTACAATTACTATTGACAGTCTATGGTTTCTTATTTGTTGTCAATATTAGTGATACATTACAAATACATCTTAGAGTGAATATATAATTATGAATTACATTTTACATTATTTACTAATGTATTTTCTATTTTTATTCTATCCAATCATACCAGCATTCCCAGCTTCTATAATATTCTGATGTTTCTTTTTCCTTATATGCTAAGGTTAACTTGTTCATCTCTGCACAGGTTGTTATCTTCTGTATAACCATCTCCTCTGTTGGAATATCTGCTTGTTTCCAACACTGTGCAAAGGTTATTCTGGCTGCAGTAAGATTATGCAGTATGATATATTTAATATTTTTAGGAATTTGTCTATTAAATATCCCCAGTAGGAAGAATTCTGGTTTTAATTCAATTTGCTCCGCCGTTATTTCATCTAACAATTTTTTTATCCTAGGCCAGTATCTTTGGGCTTCAGTGCGGGACCACCACATATGAAAAAATGTTCATTGTTTCTTTTTACATTTCCAGCAATTCGGATTCATATTAGGAGATATTTTTGCTGTTCTCGAAGGTGAGATATGCCATCTATAAAACATTTTATAAGTATTTTCTTTATATGCTGCTGATCTTGAAATATTATTATTCCTTGTCCAAACCTTTTCCCATTCTAATAATATAATACTACGTCCTATGTTTCTGCTCCAAGCTATCATGTTGCCTTTGACTACTTCCTCTTCTAATTCCATCTCTAATAAATAATTGTAAAATTTAGTTATATTTTTTTTATCTGGACTTAATAAAATTTTATCTATTTGTTGTGCCTTAGTATAAATGCCAAAATTTTTCTTGTTCTGGCTATATCTATTTTGAATTTGCAAGTAAGCCCACCGGTCTACTTATAGACCCTGATCTTGGAGATCTTGCCATGATTTTAAAGTTCCTTGCGGATCAAGAAGGTCTTTGTATTTTATCATTTTATTAAGATCTAGATTATTTGGATGTATCATCATCTCCATCGTTGAGATCCAAATTGGGATTTTTAAATAATGTTTTTTTTTTTAATTTTGTTCCAATTAGCCAATAAGAAATCTCTAATTATATGTCTGTGGAAATACTTCTGCTTGATCTTCCCAATGTCCCATAAAAATGCATGCCATCCCCTCTGTGGAGATCATGGTCTTCTAAAAATAAGATCTTTTTATTCGACAGATTTACCCACTCTTCCAACCAGAATAAGGAGGCTGCACTATAGTATAGTTCCCAATTTGGGAGTGCCATACCTCCCCAGCTCTTCTTATCTTGCATTGCCTTTAGGTTTATCTTCAGTTTTTTCCCTTGCCAGATAAATTTGGTGATTATCTTGTTGATTTCCACGAAGTAGTTTTTAATGTATTTTTATTGGTATTGTTTGGAATAAGTAAAGAAATTTGGGCAGAATATTCATTTTTATAGTGGCAATCCTCCCTAATAAGGAGATTTGTAATTTAACCCATATCTCTAAATCTTTAACCCATATCTCTAAATCTCTAACTTGTTATAACAATTTATTATAATTATTTTCCATTAGAGTTTTGCATTGAGCCATTAACCAAATTCCTAGGTATTTAACTTTTTTTTACTATTTGTAATCCCATTATCCCCTCCAATTTTAGCTTTTGTTTTTCTGTTAATTTTTTAGTTATTAATTTTGTTTTTTCCTTATTAATTTTATATCCTGCAACTTCCCCAAATTGATCTAATTCTTTCAGTAATCCTTGATCTGTTTCAACTGGTTCCTCTATGAAAAATACCATGTAATCTGCAAATGACTGGAGTTTATATTCTTCTTTTTTAATTTTTAGTCCTTTTATTCTTGGGTTCTATCTAATTTGTGTAAGCAATGTTTCCAAAGATAATATGAAGAGCAGGGGGAATAGTGGACATCCCTGCCTGATTCCTTTCTCTATTTTTATTGAAAGCGTGTACTCTCATTAATTATAATATTTGCCTTTTGTGAATCATAAATTATGGTCACGATGTTTTCAAACATAGTGCCTTGATTCATATTGTCAATTTGTTGAATTAGGAATTGCCAATTTAAATTGTCAAAGGCCTTCTGTGCATCCAAGAATACAAGGGCTATTTGTTTTTCCAGGTGGGCATCGTAATATTCATAAAATTTTATGGAATTTTAAATGCTATTTCCATCTGCTTTTTCTTTTTTCTTACCATAGAAAAATCCATCAGTGAGTAAAGAAGTTTGGTAGTCCAAGAAACAATCATACTAAAAAAAATCCTTGCTTTTAGGAGGTCTGTATCTTTTACCATTAAGATAAACTCATTCATGTAAGTTCTTGGCCAAGCTAGACTGAGAACCTACTGATAGAAAGGCTATGCGGTAATTTGAATTTTTTTTTAATTAAAAAAAAGTGTTCTTTCAAATGTCTTGCAGATAAATGCTTCAACAGAGATTCCTTCCAGTTGCCAATTTAGGATCTTTTAATACTGCATTTGAGCACAACTTATGCTGTACTCTTTTTCCAGAAGATTCCCTGATATTATTCCTCCATTGAACTTTCCTCAACTGTACTGTGAATTACAACTGAGCTACAGAATCTAGATTGCGGTTCTTGAAATCTTTAAAAATAGTTACAAAATAATAATTGTTATTAAGATTGGGGAAATCATTAGTTGCTGATCAATTCATAAGTAAATGTAGACATGTCAGCACACAACTTATACTGTTTGGGTTTGAAAGAAACACCAGATGGTTGTTGAATTTTGATGGAAAACTGGGAGGATTGTGGTCTTGCTAGAACCCTTCTGAAGAGCTTGATGCCAAGCTTGACTGCCTGTCATTCATATGCTTGATATTGAGGTTTTTTAGTATTTTTTAGTATTTTTTTTTTTTTGCATTTATTTGATTTGTCAATTTACAAGATACAGGTATAAGAATAAATATAGTTTTGAATACACAAGATAGATACTTACAAGAAAAATAAAATACAATAGGACAGAGATGGTAGGCACTATTGGTGCCCTTATGCACACCCCCTACAGGCCTCTTAGGAAGGGAGTGAGGTCAATAGTAGACAGTCTAAGGTTAAAGTTTTTGGGGTTTGGGGAAGAAACCACAGAGTCAGGTAGAGTGTTCCAAACATTGACCGCTCTGTTGCTGAAGTCGTATTTCCTGCAATCAAACTGTATTTTCTGCGGTCAAGTTTGGTGAGGTTAACCTTGAGGTTAACACATTTATTTTGTACTCTTATATTCTTATGGTTGAAGCTGAAGTATTCATTTACAGGTAGGACATTGCAATGTGTGATTTTATATACTATATTTAGATTGGACCGGAGGTGGCATAATTCTAGGTTTTTTAGGTCTAGAGTTTCAAGTTTGGTGGCATAAGGTATTCTGCAATGAGTAGAGGAGTGTAGAGCTCTTCTTGTGAATTATTTCTGGACTTTTTCAATTGTGTTACTATCAGATACATAATATGGGTTCCAGACTGATGAGCTCTATTCAAGTATAGGTCTAACAAATGTTTTGTATGCTCTAGTTAGTAGTGTGATATTACCAGAAAAGAAGCTATGTAGGATTAGGTTAACAACTCTTGATGCCTTTTTAGCTATGTAGTTACAGCGGGCTTTAGCACTTAGATCATTTGAGTACTCCAAGGTCCTTGACAAAGTTTGGATCCTCAATAAGGTCTTGACTATTTAGCTTGTATTTTATTTTCTGATTTTTTCTACCAATATGTAAGACAGAACATTTATTTGTTGAGATTTGAAGTTGCCATTTGATTGACCATTCTGATACGTAGTCAAGGTCTTTTTGGAGGGTAGCAGCAGAAATATTGATGTTTCCAAAATACCATATTCCCTTTCTTTTTAACAGTTTGCCTCTTAGAAGCCAAACTGTTAGTTCATAAAATTGGATCATGAGAATATATATGTTGCTGTATCAGAAAGAGAAATGTTAGAATGAATTACCTGGCATTATACTAAGAGAGTTGTCTGATAAAATTGAATTGTAACCTATATAAAAAGCTTAAGCACATATGCACACCAAATAGTTAAATATCAAAGCTGTAGCTCTAATCTGGCTTTCTTGTGATGTATAAATTGATAAAAGACTTACTTTTATTACTGGTCATTCCGAAATAGGTGTTATATGTTTGATGTAATTAACTGTTTTTTAGGCATAGCATACCAGAGAATTATTCTGTGCAGAATAGAAGTTGATTTTTCATTATGTAAGAATTGACATAATTGCAACCTAATGAAATAGTCTATTTTATTCTTTTTCCATAGCAAAAGATGTATTTTTTTAAAAAATATGTCAGGATACAGTATATCATTATATAATAACAGGTCTTCAGATAAAGAAGATGACATGCTGGTTTTTTAAAAAAATTAATTGATGTTTTGCCCTTTGATTATTTTATTATTTATAGCACTTACACATGGCAAATTTAAACTTGTTTAACCAATATGGAATACTGATCTTATCTGCAAACCACTTCAATTCCTCCAGAAGAGTGAGATGCAGTTCTTATGAAAATATAAAAACAGCATACTTTAAGCCCCTGTCACACTGCACCAATGGATGGAAAGAGGATGTAAAATGGAGAGAAACACTTGCCATCTGTTGGTTGACGTGATGCTTCCGTTCTGTACTCACTGCATATGTTTTTCATCCTCTCTATTCATCCAGCATCCGTCGACTGACATTGTATCCGCTCAAAAAGTTTTGAGCTGCACAAAACCTTTTGAGCGGAAAATGTATCCAACTCGTCCGTTCTGCATCCACAACGCATACGGGGAACATCCGTTCTACATCCGTCGTCATCCGTTACGTGTCCGCTATATCCGCTAGGCATCCGCTGCACATCCGCGCAACTCAAATCCGCTCAAGTGGAAAACTGACACAGGGAGGAAGCGAAACGGATGCGGAATGGACACGCAGCGTTAGTTGCACAGACGTAGAAAGGATGAAAGTGGATGCAGCTTGCATACAAAGCATTAAAATGGAAGAAATGTTCATATAGGGGACGTATCTCGGATATTTAGGATGTCTGCAGGATGCCTAGAGGATGCAAAAGGACACCTAGCGGAAAACCCATAAAAAGGGGGAGGAATTCACCTGGATCTCACTTTCAGTCCAGCAGCCCTGCAGTGCAGACCTCTTCAACCTTCATCTGGCTCTTGCTCTTCCACAGCATCCAGTCATCTCCGCCATGGATCATCACACACTCCTTTTGGTAGCCACCATCGTTCTACAACAGTGCAAAGCCATCTACAGGCTCTGTGAATTCAAATACGGGAAGAAAAGGAGGTGGACAAGAAGCGTCTGGGTCTGAAAATGGATTGGGAGAAGAGCAGAGTACGGACTGTACAACAAGCTGATGGTGGAGCTGAGGAATGAAGACCCTCGTGCATTCCAGAACTTCATGAGGATGCCTCCAGCCATGTTTGACGGAGTTGTGGAACAGCTGAGACACAGGTTGACCAAGCAGAGTACCAACTTCTGGCCCAGCCTGGACCCTGGGATCAAGGTGGCACTGACTCTGCACCACTTGACCTCAGGGACCACATACAGGAGCATGCAGTACAGCTGGAGGGTGCCACACAACACCATCAGCATTGTAGTCAGAGAAGTGGTGCAGGCCATCATCGAAGAATACAAGGAGGAGCTCCTCCAGTGCCCCTCCACTGAAGAAGGCTGGAAGAAAGTTGCAGAGCAGTGGTATCAGAAGTGGAACTTCCCCAACACCGTTGGAGCCATAGATGTGAAGCACGTGGCCTGCAAAGCTCCAGCCAAGTCAGGGTCCACTTATTTCAACTACAAGGGCTTCTTCAGCATCATCCTCTTCGCCATGGTCGATGCTGACTTCAAGTTCATGTACATCGATGCTTCAGGCAATGGATCAGCTTCAGATGCCCAGGTATACAACTCCAGTCACTTCAAGGAGGGGCTGGAATGCAACCTCATCATGGACTTTCCAGATCCAGACCCCCTGCCCAACGACACACAAGATGTGCCCTACTTCATCGTGGGGGATGATGCCTTCTCCCTCAGAACCTACCTCATGAAGCCCTACACCTCCAGATGCCTCACCTGTGAAGAGAGGATCTTCAAATACAGGCTGTCCAGGGCAGGGCGGGTGGTGGAGAACATTTGGCATCCTGGCCAACAGGTTCCAGGTACTTCTCACCACCATGCAGCATCGCCCAGAGACCGTGAGGAGGATTGGGGAAGCTTGCTGCATCCTGCACAATCTCATGCGCACCCGCTACCCAGTGTTGCAGAACAGGCTCGTAGACCTCCAACAGGGCAATGGGGACATGGAGCCTGGTGAATGGAGGCAAGGGCGAAACCCGATAGACACTATGGATATGCAAGGCCCCAACAGAGCTTCATGTGAAGCGAAGAAGCAGCGCAACCTCCTGAAACACTGGTGCAACGGAGCAGTGGAGTGGCAAGACAGGATGATAGATGCTTAATGGATGCTTCCTTCAGCCTGTCTCATCACACTGATGAGATTGGGCCATGTATGTTGAGTAGCCCTACAATGAACAGGGCATTTAATAAAGAGTTGTGTTTATGTTGAAATGTTTGGATCAATGACTACATTGTTATTGATAATAAAGGGCCAAAGGTGTGGCACCTGGGAGGGTGGACCATACAGTCCCACTATGCTTGCACTGGAGGTTTATCTATCCCACAGCTATTACCCATACCACAGGTATCCTAACCCATCACACAGCTATTACCCATACCACAGGTATCCTAACCCATCCCACAGCTATTACCCATCCCAAAGGTATCCCTGCCCATCCCACAGCCATTTCCCATCCCAAAGGTATCCCTGCCCATCCCACAGCTCTTACCCATCCCACAGGTATCCCTGCCCATCCCACAGCTATTACCCAT